>RJWJ010001254.1:0-98231 GCA_004363605.1 Indri indri | reverse complement strand
GTTACTGGGCATCTACCCAAAAGAACAAATGATACTCTATAAGAAAGACAGCTGCACCCGAATGTTTATAGCAGCACAATTCACAATTGCAAAGATGTGGAAACAACCCGAGTGTCCATCAATACATGAGTAGATTAATAAAATGTGGTATATGTATACCATGGAGTACTATTCAGCTTTAAGAAGCAATGGTGCTATAGCACCTCTTGTATACTCCTGGATAGAGCTGGAGCGCATTCTACTAAGTGAAGTATCCCAAGAATGGAAAGACATGGAAAGACAAGCACCACATGTACTCACCATCAAATTAGTATTAACTGATCGACACATAAGTGCACATATAAGAATAACATCTATTGGATGTTGGGCAGGGGGGAGGGGGAGGAGGGGACGGGTATATGCATACACAAAGAGTGCAATGCACACCATCCGAGAGATGGACACGCTTGAAACTTGGACTTGGGGGGGAGGGAGGGCAAGGGCAACATATGTAACCTAAACATCTGTACCTCATAATAAGCTGAAATAAAAAAAAAAAGTAAAAAAAAAAAAAAAACCTAGTAGATATTCTCAATATTTTTGTAGTAGGACAAAGCGCTTATTTCTGTCTTCTATGAGTGCGGTAAACGGTGAGGAAAAAAAGAACCCATAAAGTCAGTGGGTGTGGGAATAAGATTGATTAGAATAAGAAAATGATGCCAACAACGGTTTTAAAGAGGATGAGGGATGCGTTATGAGAGAGCAGGGGGCTGAGGAGAAAATTGGAAGGAGACGAAGAAGGAGCTATTCAAAGACGAGGAAGACATGATCTGCAAAGAAAGGCCAAAAAGGATTGGGAAAATTACCAATTACCCAGACAAAGGAACTGGGCAAACACTTCTAAAATGGTAGAAAAGAACACAGTCCCCTTTTTGGGGGTGGGAGTGTTCAGAGTTAGGATTTGGTGAGGTCTTCTAGCAGACATTTATTCAACTGGATCTTGTAAAATTTATTTCTGGAATTTAGAATTGGAAAGTTGGATGTAACAGAATATTTAAGGAAAAAAAAAACTATGTAAAATATACCAATAGCAAAAGTATGAAGTCAAGTCTTATATAACTTTTAAAACATTAATCTTATTTTTCCTCAGGAAATGATTATAATTCCATCCATAACCATAGAGTAATTAATTTGAAATTTAGAAAAACCTTCACATGCTCAAATTATTCCTAATAATCTAGAGATAGAATGTATTTTGTGGGAGTCGGAAATAAAAATAAAGTATATAAAAGAATGCCATCAAGTAGAAAACCAGCTGAGGCCTATTTTTTTTTCAGAAGTCTTAATATCTCCTAAGCAGCTCACACAAAAGAAACATGCACCTTAACATATTTGTCATATTCCAACATATTAGTCATATTCAATGCATTTTAAAATATAACCATGTACTTAATGAATGTAATTCAGAAAAACTTTACTAATTTTCACTTCCTTAATCTGCAAACCCCCAATTCTTACAAAGAACCCCGCAGTCTCACTTCACTTCTCAGCAAAGATTTAATAGCTGAGAGCTCTATCGTCTTCTCACATTACTAAGACTTCATTACTTTTACATGCCACACTACAGGACACTTACTAATATACTATTAAGTATTATCATAAATAATTAAAGTGCAACTACACTCAACAAAATGAAAGAACAAAGTATATTCTGTGTTGCAGTCAACTTGTGTGTATGTTGGCTGGGTGAGCCAAGCACATATTTTAAAAATAGAAAATCAATTACTAAGAGCGACCTCAGTCCCTCTTAGCAATGGGCCTACCTCTCATTAGTGTGAGTTAGTAAGGTCTTTTTCTGGCTCCTACCTGCCAATTAAATCATATAGCCATTATATCATTATCACTATTAAATTAAAAAACAAAATTAAGTACCAATAGAACTTTGTCTTTGCGCCAGCCTTTTGCACATAGCCGTGCTTTTCATTCGCAGTTGATCTGGTATAGCCAGCACATTTCACACTCCTTCCCTTGCCTCACACACCCTGAGGTAAGAATTTACTATCCCATTAATTGGTCAACATATATTTGGAGGCACATATCATGTAGTCAGCACTATATGAGCAGGGTTCGGGGTATATAAATGTAAGTAATAGTCTTTGTCTTCAAGGAGTTTACAATATAATTTGGGAAACAAGATCAGCATAGAATGAAAAAAGATAGTGACGGGTATTAGAGAACATATAATTACATTTTAGATTGCGTGATCTTCACTCCTGGGGCTGCACATTAGGTGACATTGAATCCAGGAAAACTTCCCAGATGCTCCGAGTCTGGATTAAGTGTTGCTCATATGTGCTCTGCTGGCATCCTGCATTTAAGCTGTCAAAAGTTGCCCATTTATGTAGCTGCAACGGAATCCATGTGACGTAATGTAATATTTCTCACCAGACCATATGTATCTTGAGGACAAGGACTAAATCTTGTTCTCAGCACTAACCCCCTCCCGCGAGTGCCAGGCACAGACAGTGATGGGGAGCATGCAGCGACACGAGGGTAGACCTGGGGGTGCTGAACCCACCTGGGCCTTACGTGTGGTCCTGCTTCAGAGTTTGGCCTTCAGCCCCAGAGCAACAGGAAGCCAGTGAAGGCTTTGAAGCAGGAGAAACAGCAAGAGCAAATCTGAGGTTTCAGAAAACTCCTCCGTCCACAGTGTGTCGAAGAACAGAGTAAAAGTGAATGCAGGGAGCTCAGATCATTTGCAATAAGCATTTAGATAAGTAAGGAGGGGTGGCCAAAATTAACATGTGTTTGTGGTGTGATTTACTCAAATTTGGGTAATAGCCAGGCTTTCTTGGCCAGTAGCATGGAAGTGTGGTTATTGCTCTGTTGTTATGAATCAGCTCATTATTTCTGAAGGTAAACAACTTAAATTACATTACTATCGCTTTTGATAATCTTTGATACTCTATGTGCTGTGTTAGAAGTTGGGTATAGATGTGAAAGCAAATTAGCGGTGATACAGAAATGCATTCAAAAAGTTTTACCCTCTCAGCAGGTGGCTTTGTTAAGATATTCCAAATGGAACATTTTGTTTTTTAAATCTATTATTAGTTGCTAATCTTGCTGCGTGTGCAGTCCAGATTGCTGCATTTTTAATACCGATTTGCCTTCCCCTTCGTTGGAGAACATGAAATTGTCCAATCAGTGTACAAGGAAGTAAAATGCGTTTGAAGCTTTGGGATTCCCATGGTGAACTGGTGCTCCTTTGCTTTCTAGAAGATGTGGATCTGGGAGGAAAGTAGGAAGGGGGCACAAAGCTAACTCCCCCTGATCTTAGCAGGAACAATGGTTTCTTATCATGTTACTCTTCCTGCTTTAAGCCTCTCAATGGCTCTCCATTGCTCTTTGGACCACTTCCAGTAGCTTTAATAGGGCCTGCCAAGCCCTGCATGGACTGGCTGCCTCCTATCAACCACTCCTGCTTCATTTCACACCTTTCTTCCCAGGTGTTCAGGCACGCAGGTCTTCTTTAAAATCTTTAAATGTGCCCTCTTCCTTTGACAAAGAACATTTGACTTCTTTTTGCACTCTGACTGGAACGCTCCTGAGCCCATTCCCATCCACACCTCCAACTCTGCTTCAATGATTCCTACAGTTTTTAAAAAATCTTAGCTAAATAATTACTTTTTCAGACATGTCTTCTCTGAGACCCTCCCACCACTCCCTCCACTTGAGACCGGGTAAAACTGACTCATTCTAAGGCCACATGGCACTATATAATTATCCTGCACAGCACTTAACACTTGTACATTTAATTAATTTATTTACATCATTATTTGATTGATGCGTCTCCCTCATCAATCTGTGAGCTCTGTGGGTCTAGTAAGCGTGTCTATTTTTGTGCAACATTATATCCCTAGTGGTTAGCACGGTATCTGACTCATAGTAGGTGATCAATAAATATTTTTGAATAAATAACTATGTGAGTGAATACATAACTCTAATAGTATGTTCCTAATTTTTTTCTCTCTCTGTGGTCTCATAGTCATTTGCTGGAAATTGTATTTTTCTCTATATTTCACTTTGGATTCCCTGCTCTCTAGGTGCAATTGCAAATGCTCCTTTTGCCTTACCTAGTAAAGTAGGTGAGAAGATGATAGCCACACTGGCCAAAGCTTGATTCTAGGAAGTCCTACATAAACCCACTTGGGGAACTATTTCAGCTTCCCAGTATGCTATCTTACAGCTGAGAAGAGACAATAAAACAAAAATGCAAAAGGGCCGAGAAGCCCTAAAGAGATCTCATACGTACAAGACGTCTGGGCTCACTTTCTGTCATTTAAAAAGGGATATTCTGGACCTTATAAGCCTGTATTTTATTTTTCTAGATAAAAAGGTGAGGTTTAAAGGGAGTTGGCCTCAAGTAAAAAAATAGCCACTTCACTAAAAATCGCGGACAATAAGGACCCCATAAATTCACTTAAAAGTTCATTTTTTGGCATTTCTAGTGGGATTTCTGGAAACATAAATGGCATGGATGTTCCTCAGAAACTCAGAGAAGCACAATTTGTTTCTCCCCTTTCTTTTAGTACATGTGTGGGACTCTTACCATCCTCATAAAGAGACTCACTTACAGGTAAATGTGACCTTTGCCTAATTTCGTATTCCTCTTAAATCCATTCTCACTGCTCTTCGCACGGAAGTGGCCACTGTGGTGGTGGGAACAGAAGTGCTTGGGGAAGACGATCACTGGGAAATGGAGAAAGGCCACAGGTAATTATGAAGGAGGGACAATTTCAGTCATGACTTGTTCCACTGTCGGTTCTGTGGGCCAGAGTCCCCCCAGTTCCTCTGGCTTCTGGTTGTCACAGGCACAGCCCTGGAAGCGATGACCGTGTGGTCCCAGGGAGGGCAGAAAGGGACTGATTCCAGCAGCATCAGCTGTAGGAAGGGGAACATGCTCTCCAGGGTGGAAGCAGCAAGCCAGCCGGGAGCTTTCTGGGAAATGTGTTTTTAGTCCTCTTTAAAGTTGTAATAAAATGGCAGAAAGTAGTTCTGAAGCCTCCTTTGAACAATTTCATTGTCTGTTCCCTTTGCCATAGGAGGGTAAAGTTGATAAACTGCTAAATAATCAACCTTTGTATATTTCATTAGACAACTTTAAAATTTTAAATGCTTACTTTATGGCCCTGATAAAGCATGACAGAGACCCAGTGCTGTCCCCACTGTGCTCTTCTGGTGGGTAGACTGGCGATGGCTGGATTAATAGCACGCTAAGGGGCTGCCGCCGGCCTGCGTTGCAGTCCCGGCCCATGACTCACTGGTTGGACAGAGTAACTACTGCTGGGAAGCAGCTATATCACATATTTCCAGAGAAGAGGCTGGGCCCAAGATAGAAGTGGAATCTAGTCTTTCAGTGTTGATTGGGGGAAATAAATCATATTTATTGGGAAAGAGCCACATCAATGGAAGTGGATCCCAGGCTGGGATGGGAGGAACCTATCATGACTATTTGATACTTTAGAATATTCATATATTTTTTGAAGATGGGGATTAAGTCTTCCTTCATTTTTGTAACCCCAATGTTTTGTGCAGTTCTTGGCACATATTAGATGTTCAATAAATGCTTGTTTGATGAATATGTAAATGAATGAATAAGCAAACTGAGAAAAACTCAAACGGAACTGCCCTCTACGTTAGTTTCCTAGGGTTTCGGTAATGAAGTACCACACACTATGTGGCTTAAACAACAGAAATTTATTCTCTCACAGTTCTGGAGGCTGGAAGTCTGAGATTAAGGCATCAGCAGGATCATACTCCCTTGAAGATGCTAGGGAAGGATCTGTTCCAGTTCTCTCTCCTGGCTTCTGGTAGTTCCTTGGTTTGTGGCACTATAACTCCAGCTTTGCCTGGTGCTCTTCCTGTGTGCATGTCAATCTCCACATTTCCCCTTTTTATAAGGACTCCAGCCCCATTGGATTAGGGGCCCACTCTATTCCAATATGACCTCATCTTAACTAATTACATATGCAATGACTCTATTTTCAAAATAAGGTCACATCCTCAAGAACCGGAGGTTAGGGCTTCAACATATGAATTTTGGGTGAGCACAATTCAACCCAAATACCCTCTTGCTTGTACTATGAGTATTCTTAGAAGTTAAATTTATTATAAAAAATATTCAAAGAGCATTCATTTGTTAGATACTTTCCTGGATTTCAAGAGATGTGGGTTTTGGACTCAGCTTAGTCATTAAAAACTGTGTGAACATAAATAAGAATTGTAGCTGGATTAACAGGGGGACTGGGATATAAGTCTTTAAGGTACTTTGTAGCCCAAAAGTTCTATGATTTTCTAAGTCATCCACTTGAAACACATCTCTCATATGGCCTTTCCTTAGTGTTCCTTACTTATTGAAGCACATTTAGATTAGACTTTCAGAATTCTACAGCAACTGAGTTCAATGATATTTCTTTAAATAGTTCAAGAGGTTGGTCCTCCTGCTTCAAAGCAGCCAATGTTCTGAATTCATGAGGTCAGATATTATACCATGTCTGTTTCACTTACTGCAGAATTTCAACAGCTAACATAGTGCCTGGAACTCAATACTCAATAATAGTAAACACTCAATAAATATGTGTTGAATAAATATTGAATGAATGAACACAGTCATTTCAATATTATTTCCATAAATTTGTCAGATGTGCTCAACCCCATATATGTTTAAATCTTTCTCACAATTCACATTCCCTTATAGCTACCGATCCCAGTGTAACTTAGAGCTCAAAAATCTCACGTTCAATGCTTTCAAATCAATGGTTGTCTACAGATAAAATCATTTCAAGGTATCTAGGGAATTGTATGGAATATTTTGGGTATTTTAAAGAAATTAAGATATAGTAAACACAGCCATTCTATGGAAAATAGTAGGAAGCTACAATGTCCTTGAGAGCAATCTGGTGGAGAAAATTACCACCTCTTCCTAAATGTCTTAATAAACCTTTCATTCTATGTTTCTATATATATCTAAATGTTTCCATGTAATGGGAGACCCATGTACACATGCAATAAAGAGCATAGTAAAAAGCTGAGAATATAGAAAGCATTATTTTCTGTGTTACCTCAATATTTGGGTACAACAGACCATGTACAGTACTCAATGAGGAGCATGGGTAAATACCCAAGAATAGTTTATGAATTATAAAAATTTTCTTCTTATTACTTAGGCCCCAAAGACAGTTGATCTTTCATACTATTTTCCGGGCTTTGACATTATTTCTTTATTGTAAACTTGTCCTAGTGAAATGTAAAAAGAGGTGTTATTCCAAAGCTGCTGTGTCACCTCTGGCTAAGCCAAGAGGCCTCTGTTCTACCCTGCCAATCCCACCACCAATGGGACTTTGAGAGGAGGACATCACTGAATTGCAGTAACAAACAAAATTCACAAAGTAACCTAAATCATGGAGAATTTTAATAATTTGAGGGAGAATTTTAAGTTACAGGGAATAGAATCCCAGGAGTATTTCATTCCTCCTATTTCCACCTAACCCAGGTAACCTCTTGTTAGTCAAACCGCAACAAGCTGTTAGCCTGGAATGGGGGAACTGCTTGAAAAATCTTACAGGGTACAGAGGTGCCTCGTCTTCCTGAACAGTAAAGGGAATAGGACTCTTCCAATGACAATGTTAGAAAATTATATCTAGTTTAATTTTTCTCCTACCTCCTGGTTTCATTTATGAGACTGTTCAGTTCTCTGAGGTTGTAGCTGGAAATCAGGAAAGTCTTTCTGCCAAAGAAGAAAAGGTTTCCATTTGACAGAAATACTGTTCAGAGTGATTGATTTAAAAGTGCTGAACTCATATTCTGAGTCTGGAATCCAGGAACTGCCAGCTGGGTTGGGATTCAAAATTACAAGGCTGGAGTAAGTTTCTGAGTTGGGATGCATTAAGCAGTGGGGGCAATTGCTTTTCTCACCTGTCTCACAAGGGAGGGAGAAAAGGAAACGTAAGAATTAAAAAAAGAAATCTTTGGACTGTTGAGTTACCGCATCTTGCTCTGCTAGGGGCAGAATCACACGTTTGCATTTATTAGAGCAAGTTTGGCAAGGAATTTTGATAACTATGAATTGTTTGAAAGGGGAGTTGGAGAAGACAAAATAAATAATAGATGAGGAAAAGCATATAGACCAGTCACTTTACTAAGGCTGGGCATACTAAATATGTAGGTGTCTGAGAGCATAATGGACCTATTTAAAACAAGCAAAGCATTTCCAGGGTGTGACTAAAAGGAGTTGGTCTGCTGGAAAAAATAGCTTTGGAATATTCTGCAAGAAACAGTAAGCACGAACAATGGTACTAGGAGATTAGGACATATAATGTTAACTTACTCTTCTAATTTGTGTACTGTGGTTTTTAACAGACGGATTTATCAGTGGTTTGTTTCTTTTTCTTTTTTTTCTTTTTTTCCTAACGCATGCTGAGCTATTTCCTTTCATGCCATTTTAAATAAAAATATTTTTAAAGGGGACACAATGTTAAGGGAGATGTATAAATAAGACAAGTGCTAATTACAGTGTCTAAAAAGAATGCCTTTATCCTGTAAATTGCAGCACAACTGCTTACACAGAGAATGAGAGAGCTCCATTCTGGGGATGCACTTTCCATCAAGTCACGGAGTATAAATCTGGGCAATAAATGATCAGGAGGTACTGTGCTGTGTAACTTGTACAATGTTCATAAAAGAAATTAATGAACAAATAAATATTCTCTGATGGACGAGCTGGCAAAAATCTGTCTTGCAAAAATGCCTTCCCCTATAGTTGAGGAGAATGACACGGAAGTGGCATCTCTTTGAACAGCATGCCTGGCTTCACAGAGATTAATGCTTGAAAAGTGATCTTAGGGCCTGATCTGAGAGTCTTGACATAGACCAAACCCCTGGGGCTGTCAGTGGGGGATCTGCCTGTGGAGAGGATGCAGGATCAAGCTATTCTCTCACCTTTTGGTCACAAAGCCTCCAACCCACTTGAAATTCTCTGAGACCTAAGTATTGATTTGTATCCACAGACAGAAGTTTGTGGGTCTTTATTCTGAATAGAAATAACCCTACAAGCTCAAAAAATCTGTAAAGAAAGATGACTTTTCTTAAAGAAGCGCTCAAAGAATGATAATGTCAGTTGGTGTCCTCTGAGCTTTGGTTGCTTGGTGCAGAAGTGTTCTGAGCTGGTTTTGTCGAGATAGACACAGAAGGCACACCACCAGAAACACTGTTCGTGGGATGCCCCTTTCTTGGGCAGGGATGCAGAATGGTTCTATAGCTTGGGACAGCCCATCTAAATTCTGTGGTGTGGCCTTTAAGATTCTGATTAATATGACTCTGTTCCCCATTTATAATTATGTCCCACCATTTCCAAACAGAACTATTTCTACTTTTTCCTTGGTTTCTACGTCATCTCCGGCGTCTCTTACCGTCATGCTTCTTATTCTGTCCAAAGCTTTGTGATACTGCTTCTTCCCTGGCTCTGCACATACCCTCTCTCCAAGTATGCATTCCCAGTCCATCCCGCAAGGCATGCAGTAAGCCCGCATTTCTCAGTATAGCTTCCCCAACTGCTTCCTCCCATGGTGACTTCTCCATTCTTTGAATTTTAACTCGAGAGCACGCTGAATAAATTTTCTTGAGATTGTTTCACTTCTCTTTATCCTCTTCATACTACCTTCCAAAGTAGGCCTAAGCCTTTTGAGGTCACAGACAGTATTATACAAGGCGGTTACGTTTCGTGTGAATATTTAAAGTAGGCGATTTGATATAGTGCAACTTAAAATATTAATAGCTCTTCATTTTATGCACAAAATTTGGAATAATCATTTAAAATTAATTCATAATTTAAAAATATCATCAAGAAGCTTATCATTTCAAAGTTTTATGCTTTAGTCTTACAGCAGTATCTCTTTAGTTGCTACATAGAAATATTCTTCTTTTGTCAGTAACGTGAACTTCTGTTTATCTGCACTAAAATTTTTGGTCTGTCATTCTGGTAACTATTTTGAGGTTCTTTTAATTTCAATATAATTATAATTTTTAAAGTGTACTGTATTAAGAGGGAATCCAACATATCATTTTTATCAGCTTTAGCACCAAAGAAATGTGCCCCAAATAAATAACTTTGAATCTGACGTTAGATTTGATAAGAAGATACTAAGAAAGCCAAATAGTCACCAGGATATGCTGTGAATCATTTAAGACAAAGTCCTCTGTGAAATTCTAGAGACAGGCTGGTGAACAAAAAAAGAAACATTAAAATAAACACATTTTAAAATTCTCAAAAACTGTAAAATAATCCAGCCAAAAATGATTTAAAAATGGAAAAAAAAAAAATAAACCCACCTGGTGTTGTGGCTATAAGATCAATACCCCCAATCTGCCCAAGGCTATAATGGCCATAGGCGCATGAATGAATTCTGGCACGCCGTCCCCTGCTTTGGATTTATTACATTAATTATGTAAATTCGGAATTCTGAAGAAACACACACACCTTTCTTTTGCTATGTTGTTTTCTATAGCATAAGGTTGCCACATAGAATATAGGATAAATTTAAATTAAATTTAGAATTTCAGATAATTTCAGTTAAATTTGAATTTTGGATAAACAACAAAGAGATTGTTGGTATGTTTCCCCCAAATATTGCATGAGACCTACTTATAATAAAAAATTGTTCATTGTTTATCTGAAAGCCAACTTTAACTGGTGTCTTCTTTTCTAGAAACGAGCTGGATGATTTGTGGTAATTATAACCCAATTAGTATGTGTGCGTGTGCGTGTGCACACGTGCGTGTGAAGCCTAGTTCGGGAGATTCGTTATTATAAATTGTGTGGTATAATCTTTCATCTAAAACAGGTGCCCAGTTTACAACCTCCCTCTCAGATTATCTCTGATTTAACACAATGATGGAGTTTACTCCACTATAGGGCAACTTTAATGATTAAAATTTTAAAATAAAATTATCAAAACTTTCCAAAACTTTCTGCCCTCTCAACAGTAGAGTATAAGTCTATTCACCATTTCAGAGGACATCTTCATAATATTTAAAGACAGCTGTATTGTGTCATCCTCTAACTCCTACGGCTGTCTACTTGATGTTTTGTTTTCTTTAGGCTAAGAAAATCAGCATTTCCTTAAACTATCTCTCATAATAATTTAGTTTCTAGAGCCTTTACTAAGTCTAGTAATTATTCTCAGATCTCATTATGATTTGCCATGGTGCAGGCTTTGAAGTATACTGTTGTGTAGTAATCTCTGCTGTCTGTCTCTCCCTTTCCTCCTCCGCCACTGAGCTGGGAACGTGATAGATACACTGTATCTTCCCCAATCCCTTCCTGACTCTTCCGCTAGAATCACTCTATCCTTCCTCTGTTGTCCAAATGCATTTTGTAACTTTTCCTTGGACACTTATTCATATATTCAACAAATATTTACTGGGTAATTACTATGAGCCAGGTACCATTCTAGGCTTGGGAGAGTGGCAATGAGCAATATAGACAAAGCGCCTGCTTTCATGGGGTTTACATTCAAGTGGCAGAAGAAAATAACCTAAAAGTTATGTCGTTTTTCTGGTGGTGGTAACTAATCTGAAGATAAATAAAGCCAGATATAGGGCATGGGGGGCCACTTTGGTAAAGCCACATTTGAGCAGAAAGAGTGTGAGCCACGTGGATCTCAAGGGTAAGAACATTCAGGCAAAGACCCCCAGAGGTGCCCGCTGAGGCAGGAGCATGCGCGGTGTGTTCCACGAACGCCAAGGAAGCCACTGTGCCTGGAACGGAGAGGGCAGGGGTAGGGAAGGGAGTAATGGAAGGAAGAGTAGCCTGGGCTGCATTCCGGCTATTTCTGACTGGGTCTTACCTAGAAGGCAAGACATCGAACTCCTTTAGGGCCAGCACCACGCCCTGGGCACTATGGGCAACGCGTTTGTATGTGAGCGATCTGGCTGGGACGCGTATTCTCCACGGCTTACGGCTTTGACTTGGCAAGTCAGGAGGGAGGGGAGTTGCCCTTCTTTCCCTCCTTGTTCTCTCCACTCGATTTCCTCCTAAAGATGAAAGCTTGGATGATCAGAGTGGGTTTCCTACGTCTGTGAGAGGCGTCCGTTGGCTGAAGCTACGTCGGCGGTGTACTTTCTGGCTAAAGCAGCTGAGGGAATTCTTGCTCTACTGTCACTGATAGTCTTTGTTCCTTAACAGTTCCCAGAATTCTGCCTAACACATAGTAAACTAGAAATAAATGTTTGCTAAACTGAGTTGTTGAGCCACACTCAATCTATTAATATATTTCTTTCCCTCCATTCATTAGGCTGATGCTATTTGGTGATTTCAAAAGTCTCATCAATTTACTAAGGATCGAACTTCCCTAACTCACCCTATTTTACATGATGTAATTGTTGACACATTCTTTTCCTAGATGTGACATTTTCCAAAGATTCTTCTACATTTTACATTCAAATTGCATCAAGTGGCCATCATGAATGGCCACTGGAAAAACCACAGTGGTACTTTCACTGAAGATGATGCTGCTGGTAATAGATAACTCCACACAGTGTTCCTTTGTTCTGGTACCTTCTGCCCATTACCAACAGGCAAGTGTTGATCACAGAAACAAACAATAACATTTTGTCTCCATCTGGTACTTATTGTATACATGGTTGTAAAATTCAAAGTCCTAAATGCCTGAAGCAAGGTGAGTGGCCTTGACCCACAGATGACCTTTCCTTCTCTCCTCTGGACACCTCATCTTCTTTAAGGTAAATTCTAATCTCCCCACCTTTTTGCTGGCAGGTTTTTAGAATATCCTCATCACTTTCCTCTGTTGCTCCTCTACTCTTGCCCAATGAAACTGCTTTCAGTTCACCTCTTGTTCAGGATGTTCTTCTATGTATATTTTGGGTACTCCATAAATACTGGCCGCTTGCCTAGTTTCTATCTATCATGCTGCCTCACTTTCTTTATTTAAAATTTCCTCAAGTACCACTTCCTTGCAGACACCTATTTTCATAAAATACCTCTCCAAAGCTATCAGCGTGAACGCACTTGCTCATATTTGGCAAATATGCTTAGTTACAAAGGGATGCTGCGGAGTAGGGTGACGAGAGAGTTAATTACCAGGAAGCAGCCATTAAGTTAGACTACTGAATGCCCCATTCAAATTTAAATTCACATTGTGAACCATAAAATCTACACTTTCTTCAAGCTTCCTGGTCTGCCCCAACAACAGATGATCAGTAGATACAGTGTAAAAGCCACCATGTCCACGATTTCTCTTTCAGTTACATTAGTTAAAAAAAATAAAAAGAAAAACAAACACGTGGTGCTTGTTTTTGTAGCCCTGGCTTGGGAGAGGCAAAGGCTTTATATGTAACCAAAATGTTTGTACCCCCACAATATTCTGAAATGAAAAAAAAAAAAAAAAAAAAAAGAAAACCAAACAGACAAAAATCCCCACCATTTGTATCTCCTTACTAAGCTTAAAACACCAGCCAAAGTAATCTGAGGTTTCTTCCTGCTCTGCCCTGTCCTCTTTCTCTTTCAGCCGAATTATTAATATAATCTTATTCAGAATCAATATTAAGATGAACGAACAGTTACCTTCAAGGGCAAGTGGAGGGGACCAGGGAGGGATCTGGAGGGCTCACAACTGTTCCCCAGTGGCCAGTCCTTTCATTTCTGGAAACATGGTCTTCACGTGTATTTATTCTTGTGCCCCACATGGTTGTTCCCAAAAACTATTCTCTGCTTCTTCTGCTTTCTGCGTTTTCCCCTAAATTCTACTATGGCAGTCTGGGCACACATCCAACATCAGTAAATGAAAACCTCTTCATGCGGCCCAGCTTCAGCATTGCATACCAGCAGTTCAATGCTGTCTTCCCTGCCCCACATCCAAACGTGAGTACACACAATATCAATAAGCTGTTCCTTTCATCTTCCCAACACTATGGAGGTGTTTATATTTGTGTGGGACATTTAAGCAATTCCAGCCAATGGGCGTTTGCATCAGGGTAGGCCCCAGGCAGGGAGCAGCCTCAATTGGAAACAGGAACTGAAAGCGTATTTGGTAAAGCTCTCCCTCTGCCCAAAACTAGCTGTCTAACTCAATGCCTGACCTTCTTTAAAGAGGTCACCCTGAGAATTATGGGGCAGTTTGATAAGCTGGAATATTCTAATTTATTGGCCATTAAAAAAAAAGAGGAAATTTTATTATGGATTACTCTGCTTTCTTGAAAACACTTTTTTATAATTAAAAACATCTGGAAGGCATTTTAATATATCATAAACAAGAGGAAATCCAAAGCATGTGACTTCTAAGAAAATGATGCAAATAGGATTCCTTGCCAAAATTTACTGTAATCTGTTTTTCTTTTTTTTCCGGGGTGGGAGTTTGGAGGTAGGGATTCAAGAAAGGAGAGCAAGTGAGAATAGCATGGAGAAATCTGCAGAGAAAACAGTTATTTCAAAATTAGTCTACTGCTATTTTTGGCCAGTGTTAGAAGACATTACACTTTGGCAAAGCCTCTGAAATATATTTGGTTTCTTCTTAAAAATTAGTCATTTTACTGGTAAATTTCTTTCTGAAATATATATAATTAAATAAACACAAACTAAATTAGGAGGTTGTAATAAGAAGTGGAACCAGAAAGGAGACATCTTCCAGGGTGAACTTAGGCAGAGAACAGACTATTTGCTTAGTGTTTTAGTCTTCCTTTTTATACCCACCTTTTAGTTAGATAATAGCATAGTAAGGTTACATGCATTTTCTAACAAATAGCATCCAAAATCAATGCCACTGCATACAACACTTCAAATATTTTCCAATTTGTTTTTCATCACATAGGGAATAAGCTAGCTTACAATATAAATGTCATGTTTTGTGGACTTTTTTTAAACATGAAAAATAATCATTCAAGAATTGTATCCTCTTAAAATTGTGGGTAACATACCACACATACCTACATACTCACCCCTCCATAAACAAACCTAACAATAACAATGTGGCCAGTGCTTACCTTATTTGGCTTCCAAATCTTGGATGTACTTAATAATTTCATGAACATAACAATGCGTTTTTGTTTGGTGTAGAGTATGTTTTAAGTATATAAATAGTTTATAAAAACTCACTGCGCTGCTGTAAATCTATAATTACACAAATTATGTGAAAGAATCAGTGGCATTTTATAAGACATGGGGACCTCTTATTTTCCTGGATAAATTCCAGATTTGAGGCTGTGGGAAAAGCATGCGAAACTTGTGTTCAAATCGTGGCTTTGTGCTTTATAGCAGTGTCTTCTCAGAGTTTCATGTTCCATCCCTCTAAAATGGGAATAATACTACCTGTATTCTCTAAGACTTAAATGAGATAATATTTATATACAAAGGACCTGGTAAAGTTTCTGGGATATAATGGCATATTTAGTGATAGCTGCTATTATTATTATTGATACTATTGGTATTAATATTACCATTGTTCATAATCCCATAAAGGATGAGCTGGTGACAAGACCCTTTTTCTTTGTTCTTATTCCCTTTTGAGGGGTTGCTATTCTCCTTTGCCTTTTTCTGCTTAAGAAGCTGATCATTTGATTGAGCGATTAACTCATTCCTTCCTCACATTTTGCCACGTGGAATATGGGCTCTGGGCTTTGATCCTTTGCCTCTAGGCCCTGATGCAGACACATTAGAAGAGTTAGATGTGGTCCTAACATTCAAGGAGTTCTTGGTCTATGTAGAAGAAAAATTAACAATAAAACATCTATTATTTAGTGGCAGACATTGTGAGAGATGCTGAAGGTAAGATATGAGCGAGAACAGCTTCCTGCTAGGGTGGAGGAGTTTGAGGAGTATTTGTCTTTCTGAGCATAGAAGAGGTATATATAGACAATAGGCCAACTGAGAAGAAGGTTCTTAATGCTGACTATGGGAGTTGAGGGGTAGGTTAGAGGTCAAGGTATACTTGGACGCAATATGGGAGATTCAAGTAACATTCATAAAGATCAGTATTTAGGGTTCTGTTTACAAATACCTGTAAGAAAAAAACTTATTTATAAAAAATGTTATGAATTAATTAAGGCAATTAGGAATCATATAGACTCCACTGAAAAGTTTATATTTTCCAAACTATTAGAGCCAAGTGGATGGGGGTTGAGGGTGGGGAGAAAAATAGTCAAAGAGAATGAGCACCAAAACTAGAGAGAATGGTTTTATATTCCAACTCTGCAATTTTTTCCAATGTGAAGCACTGAGCAAATTACATAACCTTTCTTGGCTTTGATTTTCTCACTTGAAAAATAAGAAAATATATGTATTCAGGGTTGTTGTGAATGTTAGTGTTAATTTATGTTAAGAATCTGGGCCAGGCACTGTGGTTCATAGCCTGTAATCCCAGCACTTTGGGAGGCCGAGGCAGGAGGATTGCTTGAGGCCGGGAGTTGGAGACCAACCTGGGCAACATAATGAGACTCATTCTACCAAAATATTTTAAAAATTAGCTGAGCATGGTGGTGTGTCTGTAGTCCCAGCTACTTGGGAGGCTGAGGCCAGAGGATGGCTTAAGCCCAGGAGTTTGGGGGTTATTTAATTTATAAATCATTTTCCCTGAAGTGAAAATACAATTCATATCATTTATAAATTTACATGTTTCTCTTGTATTACTATGAACATTAGCTAGTGTTTGGTCATTATCCATGAAGATAAATTTCCACAGTATTTAAAAAAAATCTTATCTATTATGATATGCGTTAGAAGTTTTAATTATTTACTATTTTCCAAGAAATTTATTAAAATAAATGTGGGATTTAGCTTTATCAAAGATGATAGCCAATGTTTTATAAACCTTATGTTAAACTAATGTTAAAAAAAGCAATCATTTAAAACCCGTATTTGAAGTAGATGATAGTAGATTATTTTTACCACTCCTCTGACTTCTCTGTCCTAAACAGAAACACAAAACAGCAGCCTAAATAATATTCAACTACAGATTAGGTGAGTAAGAGCAAACCTTTATTACAAGGAAATTACAAACTAATTTGAATTGACTGGTTTAAACAACAGTCTAACAACCACACTAAGCTGAGAAAACATTACATGTAGACAGAAATGCAAGGAATGAGGCTAAGATAATGTTTTTTTACATTCATGTTTCAGAATCATGATATTTTGAAATAGATTGTCAGATGTGTTAATGGGTGTTACTATTTCATTTTAACACAATACCAAAAAAAAAAAAAAAAAAGTTTGTGAAAGCTGAACTTTAAAAGAGGTTTCCATAAGCCCAAATCCAATAATTGTTACCTAGAAAAGAGGCATGGAGCACATTAAAACCTAACGTGAGAAAATTATATTTAGTAGACCCAGGGATTTCATCATAAGTTTTTCTGTGAAGAATGTGGTATAACAAAAATTAAAGCAATCACTACAAACAAAATGCTAATATTTAATAAAAACATATGCTGTTTTGGGAGAAGGATATGGGGAAGCAAGATAATATGTGCTAGTATATACAGAGAGAATATTAATAGCTGGTTCACCAATTCTGTTTAAGCCCTGACAGGTTATCTGTTACCTTCATGGGATGCCGAAATGTCTTTTTCTCATTTTGGATCTTGGCCCATGGTGATATTCTTTAGATTGCAGTATCCACTCATACAGTTTAACAACTGGTATTGTCAACCAGTCGGTGAAAGTACATTTTGAACAGATACATAGTTCTTGCCAGTGGAGCCATTTCCAGATGAGAAGGTCAAACAAAGGGGAAACCCCACAGTCTAATGTTAAGAAACAAACAAGCAAAACAGGAACAAAAACTCTCCAGAATTAAACAAAGTAAATATATTTAGGACAAGATAAATATATTCAATAATCATTAACTATAACCCTATACACTTAAGGGTGTCAGCCACCATGTAACAGATAAACAAAGGTAAGAAATATTTAAGGATGTTACTCAAACTGCCCGTATTAAAGTATTACTCCTGTAAGAGGTCATCAGTAAATTTTAAAACAGTGCCCGATTACTCTTTCTCTGTGCTCAGCTACTGATGCTATCTGCCAAGCTATAGTCACACTCTGTAAATAAATAAACCAATAAAGCCCTTGGGGGAAAAGTCCTTAATTTACCACACAGTGATTTTGTAACTTGGGGCGGGGGGAAGAAAAACAACTTTGGAGAACATAGTAATTCCTTCTTATCCACAGTTTTGCTTTCCATGATTTTAGTTACCTGTGGTCAACCATGGTCCGAAAATAAATGAGTATAGTAAAATAAGATATTTTGAAAGAGAGAGATGGGGAAATCACATTCACATAGCTTTTATTACAGTGTAATGTTGTAAGTGTTCTATTTTATTCTTAGTTATCATTGTTGGTCTCTTACCGTGCCTTATTTATAACTCAAACTTTATCTTAAACACAGTTTATATAGGATTGGGTACTATCTGTGGTCGCAGGCATCCCTTGGGGGTCTTGGAATGTGTCCCCTATATAAAAGGGCAACTGCTCTAAACTTTTGCAAAATAATACAAGGAACAGTGTTCATCCTTCTGTCTATGGTGTTGACAAAGACACAGGCAGTGTGGTTCATTAATTTTGTGAAATAATGTTGAGCCAAGATGTATGCTGGGGTTATTTTGGATAATAAGACAGACTTGACCTCTGTCCTCATGGAGCTTATAGTCCAGTGTAATATCCCTTAATATATTTCCTCTAATGTCCAGGGAAAGTGGCTATTAACCAACCATCCAACCATATACATTCTGCCTGGGATGGAAAGAGTAAGAACATCCATGACAAATAATGTTGAAGAGGTAGAAAATCTGAACTTCCAGGGATAAAACTCATCTTAGTAGTAGTCCTCAATTTCTCAATGAGTAATATTACAAATGAAATAAAATCTCTGATTTTTTTCCTGCATTATAACATGTGAAAAAAATGAGAAAGTACTAGCTAATTTGAAAGGAAATATGTGGTATAAATCCCAGGTGTCCTCATTCATATCAAATTATTCAACACATTTTGATTGCATGACCATTAGACCCAAGAACAAACTCATCATGGTTCAGTTCATTTATTTTAAACAGAATGTAACATACTTGCTAGAAATATTAATACAAGGCAGAGAATGATAACGTGACTGTAAAAGCAAAATACTCTGGAATAGGTCCTCAGGTGATGGAAAAAAAAAAGGACATTTTGACTGAAGAAGTTAGCATTGGGCTGAACCTTGACATATAGGTAAGATTTAGGTGTGTAGAAATAGCAAAGATAGAATCAGGAGGAAAAAATTGACACAGAATCAAAAAGGCCTCCATTCAGTCAATTAGACAGTTTTGTCCTCCAGATTTTGCCAAGTACTTTTCATGATGCAGGCACAAGCTAGGAGCTCAGGAGGCTGAGGTATGTGACAGGAACAAGAGAGACAGGCTAGCGTGGGGAAGGGAGCCAGATTATAGCTGATATATACTGAAAATTAATGACTCTTAACTTTGGTAAGCAAGGAGAATCGCTGAAAACATTTGACTGCAGTGAGAGCCAGTCCTTAGGAAGATGAATTTAGCAGCATTTGCCCAGGGGATTGGAGATAAGGGAAGGACGCTGGGAGAATGGTGTGGCCGTAGTTAGGCTGGGAGCAAGGGAGACGGTAAGGTTTGAACCGATCTAAAAATTAGAGGACTTGGCATAGGATGGGGTGAAGAAAAGAAAATTGTTCAAAATGACTCCCTAGTTTCAAACTCCGGTGACTGAGAGAGTGGTATGACAATAATCAGTGATGTTCTGAAAGACGTTCAACAATCACCTTTCAGAAAAAAGGAAAGACAACGAAAAAAAAGAAAGCTCTGATTTGTAACATTGACCATTATCTATGGAGTAAATGCAGGCTACGGGCAACCAGACTTACGACGTTCCATACTTACGAATGGGCTTCCCCGGCTCCCCAAAAGGATAATTTATAATTAAATAATTAAATTAATAACTCAGGAGCCGGTTTCTTCAGCGCACGAAAGCAAAGCCGCAGTGTGCGAGGGTTCATTGCTCATGGTTACACCAGCCGCTGGTCTCGTTGTTCACAGGTCGCTTACGCACAGTATCACTTTCGTTTTCACTTTTTTATTGGATTTTGTGAGTCTGTGTTTATCCTTATAGCCCTGCTTTCAAAGTGAAAGTCAACTGCAAGTCCAGGTGAGCCTGCAGCGAAGAGAAAGGTGATGACGATGGAAACGGAAGTAGAAATAGCGATGGGATGAAGGCCGGACCCTGTCATTCACTGGGAAAGCATTATCGTTTATTATGAACGATAAAGTGAGAATAATGGAAAGGCAGTGTGAAAGGCAGTGCTCCCATGAAAGCATCGATTATTACTAAGCAGCGTAGTGGATTAATTATTGAAATGGAAAAGTTATTATTGATTTGGTTAGAAGATCCAAAAAAGTGTAGCACTCCTGTTAGCCTAGCGTTGATGCAGCATTAGGTGAGTGTTAGCCTTTAATATTCTTTTCTGAAATGTCTCCTATCTAAATATTTTGTATGAGCTTGTTTTTATATTCTGTTTGGTAGAATTAAAAGAAAGAGCACAATAGTTTCTGTAATTCATTATTACAGTACAGGAGTGTTATGACTGCAGAATTGCAGCTTTGAGGTTGGGAAGACATGCAGGTGATGAGCCCTCACAAGCGGGCATGGCCGGCTCCAGCTTTCACCAGCAGAAACGGGCGCGGGGACGTGAAGAGGAGATCTGAGAAGGGTGTTGGGACCTGGCTTTGGACACACTGAGATTGAAGAGGTTGGTGGGAGTACTTAAATGACATTGTTCAGCAAACTGTTGCAAATTCTGGATCATAGTCCAGTGAAGGCAGCTGGAGATACATATACAAACATACACACACACACACACACACACACACACACGTTTAGAGGTTGTCTTCATAGAAATAATACTCAAGGTACATGAGATGACATGGGGAGAGAATTCAGGAAGAGAAAAATTAGAGATAATACCAGAATCTTAGAAAATCACTGTATTTAGGGAGTAAGAGGAGGCAGAAAAAGAACAGCCTGGAGAGGGAGGAGACAAATCAGAGGAATACTGCATTCTAGAAACCAAGAAAAAAACATTTTAAGAGGGCTTTGTTAAAGTGTCAAAGGCAGTAGGGACGTCAAGGAGAATTAAACTGAAATAAACGTCATTGAGATGGTGCTCTTTAGGTTACTGGGACCCTGGAGGAGGCAGTTTCAGCAGAGTTGTGGCTTGGGAGAGAGTTTTAGCAGTGTACATATATTTTCATTTTCCCAATATACTTGGTAAAGGAATAAGAACAGATGAAAGAGTAGCATTTTTTGAGCTATTATTATTTCAATGGAAATTTAGCTGCAACATTAGAAGAAAAACAAACTCTTGTAAGCCTCACTAGTAGCAAGAATGGCTTGATTCCAAAGTCAAATACTTGCAGTCCCATTGGGGCTGACTCTTGGGCTGCCTGTTATTTGCTGTGAGCCTCGCTTAGTCAGAACATTTGGGAGAAGAAAGACTCTCATGGACAGCTGTGACCAAGCAAACAGAGGCAGTGGAACGAGCCAACATCAATCCCAAGAAGAGGAAGAATATGACAAAGCATTTGCTTTATGAAAAATACGGGGGCTGGGAGAACAACAGAGGCAATGCCAAGAACAAATATCTAAAAAAATATACTTTTTGAGAATGATTTGTGTTGTTCATCAGTTTAAAGCTTAACATAACAAAATTGTCCCCTGAGCCCATAGTCCTTATGTCCCAAGTCATTCCCTATGTTATTTCCTTCTTGCCTGGAAGAGATGCTTTCCTCCTTTCCACATGTCCACATTCTGCCCCAAATGTGACTTCTGGCCCCTTTACTTCCTCCTTAATGTCTCCCCTGACACATGTTTTTTCAAGTTGCTCAGATAGTGTACACCTTTTTATCTGTACAGTGGATAATATAGAATAATAAAGATCTTTTAAGTACCTATTACACGTGATACACACATGTTGATGCAATTATTCCTAGTCTTCCATTGAATTCTGATGATTTCATGTATGCATTTTGTTACTTACATTTGAAGAGTTAGGATCTTGCCTTTTCCTTTTGTAAATCTCTCTTCCCTACACAAAATTACACAAAATTAGAGGCTAGTTAAAAAAGTGTTAATTGATGCTTGTTGGATTGAATTGAAACTTTAAAAACAACAGATTTTTACTGAAATCTTGAGGATAGTATTACATAGAAGCTATTGTGTAGCTGAAGATAAACTATTAAAAACACTTAGTTTTAAAAGTAGCTTCTGGGCCGGGCATGGTGGCTCACACCTTAATCCTGGTACTCTGGGAGGCCAAGGCGGGTGGATCGTTGGAGCTCAGGAGTTCGAGACCAGCCCGAGCAAGAGCGAGACCCCGTCTCTACTAAAAATACAAAGAAATTAATTGGACAACTAAAAATATATAGAAAAAAATTAGCTGGGCATGGTGGCACATGCCTGTAGTCCCAGCTACTCGGGAGGCTGAGGCAGGAGGATAGCTTGAGACCACGAGTTTGAGGTTGCTGTGAGCTAGGCTGGCGCCACAGCACTCTAGCCCAAGCAACACAGTAAGACTCTGTCTCAAAAATAAATAAATAAATAAATAAAAGTAGCTTCTGGAGAAAAGGAATGCTTCCTTTAAGAAGTGAATTTAGAAATAACTGAAGGATAAAAGTAATTTATCACCATCATCATTTTCAACTCTGACAAGGACAGGACTTTCTGAAATAAATTAATTGACACCCCCTTCTCCCTTCCCCCAGGTCAGCCAGAAGCATCCATTACCTCAGGCAAGATTTGGGTTATTAAAACAGGAAAACGAAGAGGAAAAAAGTCATTGTTCAAGAAAGTTTTTTTTTTTTTTTTTAATTAGTGTATAGTGAGACAAAAGACCTGTGAATCAGGATTGTGGCAACAGAAAGAAGGTTTCTAAATTCCAAGACCCACTTACATATCCAAGTGAAACCTTGGAGGTATGAAAATATGCTTTAGTGTGCAGAAGAAAAAGAACTCAACGTAGAGAAGGCACGACTTCAACCACAAGAAAACAGAAGGCGGAGTACTGACAGTGGTTCTGAGACAATCCACGGGAAGGCGGGCAAGAATTCAGATCAAGTGCTCTGGCTTTCCCCTCAAGAAAATGCAAAAGGCAAGAGGGAAGGGGAGTGGGGTCTGAAACACTTAGATGGGTTTGCGAAAATTCTCAGCGTTTGATGTTTCAGGGTGTAGCTCAGGAAAATTATAGGCTTCTGGGAAAAACTACCTCAGTCAGCACTATGATAGCCACACCATGTCACCTAGGGTGTTGTTTTGAAATTGTAGGCCTATATTTAATCAGAAAGAGCAACTGAGAAGAGCCTGCCCAGGTAGTTCACACTGGCATTGGGGCAACCTCAAAAGAGAGGAAAGGGCAGTTCGGCACACTAAGGCAGGGAAGGTGACAGTGTGGACGAGAGCTGCGAGTTCCCGTATGGATCTAGGAGGCACAGGAAGGTTGAACTGAGAGGCAATGGACCTTCTCCAGGACCACTATGGTGAGGCAAGGAGCAGATGAAAGGAAACCAACCAGAGATTTTGCACCATCAGTAGGAGCTGAGATAGACCAGCGAAAGTGGAGCTGGACGTTTCCTTGAAATTCACCAACATGAATTTCAGCCATGGCGCCATGCCCATCCCTTCCCACCATTGCCCCCCAAAAAGCAGTACCAGCAACAATTCAAAGGGCACTAGTGACCTGAAGAATGAGTCTGCCTTAGTCAGATCATAGATCAACAAAGATACGAAGAATAGCTTGCAAACCTTTTTCCTCTTTGCAAGCAGGACACAAAAGCTTTTCCATAAACCCAGACACCATCTCAAGAAATAGGAAAGGAGGGAAATAAATATCACTAAAAAGAAGTTAGACTGTGAATTAGCTAAATATTTATCCAAAATACTTTGTTTTAAATGCACAGGTCTGGGATTCCTCACCAAGTTTGGGATTCCTCACCAAGTTTAAGTTTGTATTCCCCAATACCCAATGGGATAGTGGGTTTGAAAGTTTAGACTAGTCTTGGAAAACGAGTAGCAGCATTTCTTTTTGTACATTTTTAATCACAGTCTATACATTCTGATATACAAACTAACAGAGGAATAACAAAAAATACTGAAAAATATAGTTTTGTAGAAATCATTTTTAAGTTGCCATGATATATTTGTTATTTTTAATCTTGCAGTGAAAAGTAGAGAAAAAAATAATTGACAAGAAAGTAATTTTTCCCTGTACAAGACAGTAAAGAGAGACAAAGCAGTGAGGTCTGAATAACAGCGGTAAAGCAAGGCATGATCTCATACTACAAGGTTCAAGCTAAGTTAAGACTGTTAATGCTACTTTGAAGAAACTGAGTACAGTCCAAAGAATTTTCATCACCAGAAGCATTACAAATGAAAGAAAGAAGTTTATTTTCTGAAACAAAGTAGGATTAAATAAGGCAGATTAAGGTAGAGTTTATTGACAAAGTTATAGTATCTAGAAGTTGTGTTTATTTAAATCTTCCTCTAAAATTGTATCCTTCCTTTAATAGACTATGGAAATGTTAAAATTTAGCAATGTATAGTCATGTGTCGCTTACCAACGAGAATATGTTCTGAGAAATGCTTTGTTAGGTGATTTCATCATTGTGTGAACATCACGGAGTGCACTTACACAAACCCAGATGATATAGCCTGCTACATACCTAGGCTATACGGGACAGCCTGCTGCTCCGACCACTGTTTTTTATGTGGTCCGTCATTGACCTATGTGTTGCATGACTGTATTAATATTGCTTATTTTAACAAATGCTTTATTTTATAGGAAAAAGCTTAATCGAGGGAAAACATGCTGCAGTAGTCCCTCCGTATCCTTGTGAGGTATGTTCCAAGACCCCCAGTGGATGCCTAAAACTACAGAGAGTACCAAACCCGATACACACTACGCACAAATTTCTTTACTCTTCTTCATAGTTTCTCAGAAGATTCTTTCTTAATTTAGGTCTTAGCAACCTCAGCATATGATTTTTTTCTTTCCTTAGTAATTCAAGAACTTTCACCTTTTTGCTTCAAGGAAGCACTTGACAGGTGCTTTTTGGCCTATCCGAATTGCCAGCACCACTACTCTTATGCTTTGGAGCCTTTATTAAGCAAAATAAGGGTTACTTGAACATAAGCACTGTGTTACCATAAGAGTTAATCTGGCAACCTAGATGGCTACTTAGTGACTAGTGGGCGGGGGGCGGTGGGTAGGCATATACAGCCTGGATGTGCCGGACAAAAGGATGGTTCAGACCCCAGGGCAGGACGGACCGTGTGAAATTTCATCTCTGAATTGAGTACAGTGTGCAATTTAAAACTTATTTCTGGGATTTTTCCACTTAACATTTTTAGCCCACTGTTGACTTTGGGTAATTGAAACTGTGGAAAATAAAATCACGGATAATGGGAGACTACTGTATATGAAATCCAAAAGTTTATGACTGTGCAATGCCTTGTAGAATGGGCTCATACTGACCAGCCAGACATCACCGATAACCTATTGGCAGATACCCAGAGAAGGAAGTGGAGTTTCAAGGACAAGTCCCAAAGCTGTTAGGTGGCAACAAATGTCACATAGTAATGTCACAATTTTATAAATAGTCTTTATAGGATATTCCGATTATTGTAGAAATTGAAGAAACCTTTTCAGATTTGAGGGTTTTTTAAAAAAATTATAAAAATAAAACATTACCTGGAACTACTTCTTTCTTACTGGAACATTTTGGTTTATTGAAAACAAAATTTTGGTACAGGTAGTGAAAAATGGTATATTTATTACTGTACAATGTCTTTCAATTAATTTGAAAAATTCATTCATATTTATTATCATATTATTTTCCTTAAGGAAAAAAGTCATCGTTTCATAGCTTTGCAAATACCACATAATGCCACAATTTTTAAAAAATTTCAACAATAAAAACATTAAAATAACTTGGTAATTGTATCCTTTTCTTTAAAATGTTTTTCCTTTCAAATTCACTTTTTTTCCCCCTAAGAAACATTATGAAGAATTTTGAAGATTAAACTTCACCACAGTTGCACCTTAGGTAAAGAAATAGTAAACTATAGAACTAAAACATGGAGCATTAAAAGAAGAAATCCAAATAAGTAATATGGATCTGTAAACATATTCAACTTCACTAATGAAGAACAAGTAAAGACAGGATTTCAAATCTGTGCCCATTAAATTTGATAAGAAGATTTTCTGTTTTGTTTTTATTATTAATACTCATGCTTACCACTAGGTAGTGAGGGATGAGATCTCATCTATAGCTGGTGGAAGCATAATTTGGTGCAATCTTCATGTAAAGCTCCTTGAAAATATGCATGGAATGTCTACAAATGTTCACAGGGCTTGACCACAATTTGCCATACCTGAGAATCCATCCTAAAGATATAGAGGTAAGTCAATTTTCCATGTACAGCAATTTTCATTGTATATTTGTAATAGAAAAGTAGAAATAATTTAAATGTGCAAAGATAGGAAACCAATTAAATTTTTCAAAAACAGTAATTTTTGCTTGCTTCAGTTTGAAGATGGCAATATGGACTCCTGAGTTCAGTTTTCTACTGGTCAACTGGTCAAGAACATGTTTTCAAACAATATGTAAAATAACAGTAAAATGCCCACCATAACATTTTTTGTTTGCATGTGTGTGTGTATTTGGGTGGGAAGCAGAGAGAAATAGTCCGAAATATTAATAGAGGTTACCTCTTGGTGGTAAAATAATATATGCTTTCATGTTGTTTTCTTCTTTAACTTTTTTGAAGTTTACACATTTTCCACCATGAAACTTTATTAGTTTTAAAATAAGGAAAAATAAGATCTAGACTATAGACAAAATAGAAACATCATAACTGTAATATTTTACAAACAAAATTAAAGTTTCCCAAATTCACAAATTTGTATACAATATTCTTTCATTAAATATTTTCATAAAATAAAAATGAAGTTCAGAAACCTTCAAAAAATGATGTTGGACACTGCCACCAAATAATGAACAATAAAAATAATACCTCACATTTTTATAGAAATCTTTATTTTTCAAGGCAGTTAAATATGTACATGTCATCTGCTTCTTCTGCCTTCAACCAGTTCTCATTATAAAATCAGAGGCTGTGAGTTGGAAGGAACCCTAGGAGCCAACCAGTTGAAATCCCTCATAGTGCAAGAAAATTTATTGTAACAGCCCTGAGAGAGGCTCTCTGAATGTGTCTAAAGCTCATAACATCACAAGACACTTTTTATTTTCTGGACAGTTTTGGTTATTACAAAGTTCTTCTTACTATGAATATATATACATATATTGAAAAGCACTCAGTGGCTATTTATTCCACATTCCCTTGTATGAAAAGACATTGGCCATCTCCAGCCCTGAGTTTCCGTTTCTGCCAGAAATTAGGGATGACAGTTTTCAGCAGGAAGATAGAGGCTAGAGCTGGGTTACTAAACCTGCGCATCAAACCAGCCGAGAACGTTTTGTGAAACAGATTTGCAGGCCATACTTGAGACCCCTGACCCAGAATATCTGGAGGTAGATCCCAAGAATATAACTTTTTCACAGGATTCCTAATTAGTTCTTGGGCGTCTGGGTGGTAGAAGGCCCTGCTGGAAAGGAATGAACCATTCTTAGATCTAAGGGCCATTTCATTCCAGCATTAGGCATCTTGTTGAACTATCATTCATTCAATATTAATTATCCATGATGTCAGGCACTATGCTGGAGTACTCAGGGTACAAAGATGAAGAAGGTATAGTGTCTACTGGTGGGAAGCTCATTGCCTGGCTTGGCAGTGTGTGATCTACCTAGCTGAGAATGGTTGACCTTTCCTGGTGTCGGGGTTTGATTATTTTTCCTTTGTTACCTTGCTCTGAGAAGTAGTATCAGTTGGAAGGTTCTTGTCATCCTGTCATTAAAATAGATGATAGGACTTATTTTTCTTCCTTTTTTTTTTTTTTGAGACAGAGTCTCACTGTGTTGCCCGGGCTAGAGTGCCATGGCATCATCCTACCTCAAAGCAACCTCAAACTCCTGGGCTGAAGCAATCCTTCTGTCTCAGCCTCCCGAGTAGGTGGGACTACAGGCATGTGCCACCATGCCCGGCTAATTTTTTCTATATATTTTTAGTTGTCCGATTAATTTCTTTGTATTTTTAGTAGAGACGGGGTCTTGCTCTTGCTCAGACTGGTTTCGAACTCCTGAGCTCAAACGATCCACCCATCTCGGCCTCCCAGAGTGCTAGGATTACAGACGTGAGCCACTGCACCCGGCCCAGGACTTATTTTTCTAAAAATTGAACCTGGTGATTAGAACTTTGTCTCTTAAACACACACACGTGTATTTTGCTGAAGTGAAACTCACGTAACATAAAATCAACCATTTCAAAGTGAACAAATCATAATGGCATCCATAACATTGTACAATTACCATCTTTATCTAGTTCCAAAATATTTTCATAATGCTCCCATAAACCCCTGTACCCATTAAACAGTTACTCCCCGTCCATCATCCACCCCATGAATATTTTTATGGTTTCTTTTTTGGTTAAGTTTTCACATCTCTTTATTCTTTGCTGAGTCAAGGCTTTTTAATACTGAGAGATTGTTTCTGGCTTCATCTGTATTTATTCTGTTCAATGTTCTACATTGGGGGCAGCTAATATCATCTCATTTTTTAACTTTTCCTCTGTATTGAACACCTAATTTCCAGATTACCTGATGTAATAACAGACATTTGTGATAGCTATAGCATAAATTATTTTAATTATAAAAGTAATACTCATGTGTTGTGAACATTTAAATAATATATAAATTAAGTAAAAAGTGAGACTGTCTCCTAAGTCCCCCCACATTTACCAGAGTAACTATCAGTAGTAACGTGCTGTTTAGCATGCCAGATTTTTCTTGATTCAGTTACATGCATATCACCCACTCCAAAATTATATCATTTTAGTCATATATCAATAATTAGAGTTTTATCACTTGTTCATTAATTTTATATTTCATTTATTCATTCATTCTTTCAGTCAATATTTATCGAGTGCTTATTAGATGCCACAAATGCTTCCAGGAGATAAAGATACAGAGATTAAAAAATATACATGTCAGCATCTGTCAGATCATTATTTGAAATAAATATACATCATTTCATCACCTAGATGCACCATAATTTAACACAATTTATTTAACCATTTTTCTCCTGATGGACAGAAAAAATTCTTTTAACCAACATTCATTGAATCATTGAATATTTACCACATACCAAGCACTAGATTGAGATGTGAGTACATTGTTTTCATAACTGAAATTCTAATCAAGTACTATTCAGCTTCGCTTTTGTAGTAATAAAATAACTTCTCTTTCATATTTGAAGCATAATTGGGTTTTTGGGGGGCTGTGGGTAAAGCAGACTCACTCATTCCAACTATGGGCTCAGTGCTATGGAGATTACATTTACCCATCCTTAAAATATTGTCCAGAAGAATAAGTAAGCAAAATAATCCAAATCTTCCTGGAAGGAGCACCAACCATTCAAATGGACACCCGACCAATGAAGACAGATACAAGCTATAAAGAAAATGCATGCTTGCCAGCTTAGGTCTACACCGAAGTATGCACTGTAGGAATATCCAATTCCCAATTTGAGTGAATCCTTTCCGTACCTTTTTTGTGGTTTGCTTATTTGTTTTGTGGGAAATAGGCAATATTTGTGCTCTTTCATTTACATATTTGGCTATGTGGAAACCCTAGGGAATGAATCATTCTGGATAGCTGAAAATTTTAATCATTTTTGATGGAAATCTTTCTAAAATGGATTTCACACTTCCTTGCCTTCTTAAACAGAGTGGATGGAATGTAATTAATCTTTTTTTGATGACTTGGTTTTATCATTATGAACATTAATGACTGCTGTGCTATCCAGAGATGATGTCCTTGACACTGATTGTGGCATGCAGGATGGTTTGTGGTCCTGTTAATCTTTAAATATTTTGTGTCTAGGTTACGTTCTTCCCTTACTGGGGGACTATCAGTTGCCACTTTGCTGACAGTAAAGCAGTGCAGTGCAGATGCAAAGAAGTGGGCTTAAGAGGAAGAGTAAGTTGCATTCAAATCCAAGTTCTTGATTTGGGGGTCAATTCAATTACTCTGTGATCTCAGTCTCTTCATCTGTAAAATGATCACAATAACCCACTTAACAAATACGTAATGAGGATTAAACGATGGGTCTTATGCATAGTGGAAAATAAACCAATGTTATTTCCTGTCCCCTATCAGGGTGCCTACTTATACAAACATTTTTCCTGACTATATTATTACACGTTCTACTTTGCTGAGGGACTGAAAGCTGGGCAGTGGAGTTGATAAGATTGTGTGCAAAATAAGATTAATAAGATTGTGGGGGTGGGCAAGGCACTGAGAGCTCTCAATTTTATTCCATATAGACTTCGTGACATCAACTTTGGGTCCTTAGATACACACTTACTTCTTGATTTCTAACTAAGCAAGTTTCTGCCTCTAGAAAATAGAGTGTTGGAGGGAAAAACTTCGATATTTTGAGCTTCATACACAATATGGAAAGTGTTTTACATTAGTTTTAATATTTAATTCTAAATATAATGTTCAGTGAAAATCTCATGGAAAAGATGACATCTGAAGAAAAGCTAAACAAGAGAACCATAGATATATTTGCCAGAAGAATATTTTAAACAGAAGAAACAGTAAATACAAAAAGAGGGCAGAAAAGTACTTGTGTTCAGGAAATAGCAAGGAGTCCTGGATGGAGGAATACAATAATTATGTCAGATGTTGATAAGAGATAAAGACAAAATCAAACAGAAAGGGGTATTGGGAATAAGTGGGCTGAGGTGACTGGGTAGAGTTAAGGCGCAGTTTTAAAAAGATAATTACATTAAAGGTAATTGGTCTAAATGTCCCAACTAAAAGACGAAGATTATCAAATTGGATAAAACTGTAAGGCCTTGCTTGTGCCTATTAGAAATACACTTTAAATATAAAGACACAAGCATATTAAAAGTAAAGGATACAGAAAGGTATAAATACCATTCTAGCACCAATTAAAATAAATTTGGAGTGGCAATATTAATATCAAATAAAGTAGGTTTTAGTGCAAAGAATATTACCATGGATAAAGAAGTATATTTCATAATGAGATATGGGTGAAATCATCAAGAGGGTATCATGAGCCTAAATATTTATACATTTAATAATGTAGCTTCAATATACATGGTGCAAAATCCATAGAACTTAAAGGATAAATAGACAAACATGTAATTATAGATAGAGATTTTAATACTCTTCTCTTAATAACTGATAGAACAAGTAAGTAAAAAAATCAGTGAATACATAGAAGATTTGAAAAACACATCAACAATCAAGATCTTGTTGACGTTTATAACATCAACGGACCTGTCCCGGTCCGCTTTCTGTTGCCATAGCAGAATGACATAAGCTGGGTAATTTATAAAGAAAATAAGTTTATTTAAGTCACAGTTCTAAAGATCACTAAGTCCAAGAGTCTTGTGCTGGCATCTGGTGAGGGTCTTCCTGCTGTGTCATAACATGGCAAAGGGCATCATCACATGGTGAGAAGGCAAGAGCACAAGTGTGTGTCAGCTCAGGTCCCTCTTTATCTTCTTATAAATCTAGCAGTCCTATCATGGAATCCCCACCCTGCTGATCTTACCTGCTCCTAATTACCTCCCAAAGACCTCACCTCTAATCAACATAGGAATTTGGGGATTAAGTTTCCAACACATGAAATTTGGGGGACATATAGCATTTCAACCATGGACCATAAAATTTATGTCCTTCTCACATGCAAAATTCATTCATTTCATCTCAATAGCCCCAAAGTCTTAACTTGTTCCTGCACCAACTCAAAAGTCCAAAGTCCAGAGTCTCATCTAAATGAGATATGACTAAGACTCAAATCACAATTCACCCTGAGACAAACTCCTTGCAGCTGTGAGCTTTTGAAATCAAATAAGCTGTCTACTTTGAAAATACAATGGTGGGACAAGCATAAGATAGACATTCCCATTCCAAAGGAAGAGATAGGCAAGAAGGAAGGAATAACAGACCCCAAGTAAGTAAACACCCAACAGGGAAAACAGTAAGTCTTGAGGCTCCAGAATAATCTTCCTTGCTTCTGTGTCCCATTTCCTGGGTACATGGGTGCAGAGTTTGGGCCCTAAGGCCTCGGGCAGCCCTACGCCCATGGCTTTCCTTGGCTCAGTTCATGCTTCAGTTCTCAAGGGTTAGAGTCAGGTGCCTTAGACTTTCCTGGGCTGGAGCTGCATGCTAGTGGTTTTATAGTTCCAGGGTCTTAGCAGAAGTCCTGCTGCTGTGTCTCCACTAAGCATTGCCTTAGCGGGGCCTCTCTGTAGTGGCCTCACTCCCACAGCTCCACTGGGCATCGCCCTAGTGGGAGTTCTCTGTGGTTGCTCTGGTTCCACCCCCACATTTCTCTACTTCAGCATTACTCCAGCAGGAGCTCTCTGCATTAACTCTGTTTCTGTAACAAGTCTCTGACTGGGCTCCCACGCTTTTGGTGATATCGTTTGCAATCTAGGTGGTGGCCACCAAACCTCCACAGCTCTTGCTTTCTCTAAGCCTGCAGAATTAGCACCACGTTCATGCCGCCAAGGCTTATCGCTTGTTCTCTCCAAAGGGGCACCTATGCCACTTGAGCCATGATGTGGTGCTGCTAAGGTTAAGGCTTGTATTTTCCAGAGCAGTGGGTCTAACCCCACCTGGAACCACTTGAGCAACAGCTGGGATGGCCAGGGAATGTTGCACCAGAATGCAGGGAGCAGAGCCCTGAGGTGGCCCTGGACAGCAATCCCGTGGAGGGTACCCTGGACTGGGTCCCTTGAACCATTCTCCCCTCCCAGGCCCCTAAGCTGTGATGAGAAGGGCAACCTTGAAGCTCTGAGATGCCTTCAGGGTCATTCTTCCATGGTCTGGATCCCTTTTATCCATACTAAACTCCTTAGCAAATGGTCTCCGTATTCTCTTCAAAACATACTTTTTCACACTTTACATGGCCGGGCTGTGAAGTTTTCAAATTGTTATGCTTTTCTCCCCTTATAATTGTAAATTCCATCTTCAAGTCAATTCTTTCTTCTGGCATCTCACTGTAAGCAGCTCAAAGCAGCCATGTAGCAGTCTGAATCCTTTACTGCTTAGGTATGTCTTCTGCTAGAAATATTATTTCATCACTCTTAAGTTCTGCCTTCCATAAAGCACTGGGGAATGGACACAATTCAGCCAAATTCTTTGCTACTTTATGGCAAGAATGGCATTTACTCTGGCTTCCAATACTTTTTTCCTTAGTTCTGTCTGAGACCTCATCGAAATGGCCTTTATTGTCCATACTTCTACAAACATTCTGGTCAGGACCACTTCATTAAGATGTAAGAAGTTCCAGACCATCCCTAGTCTTCTCTTCTGAACGCTCACCAGAATGCCCTCAATGCTCCCTTCATGGGAACATAGACTCTTTCTGGCCTGCTCCTCCAAACTCTTCCATCTGCTATTCATTACCCAGTTCATGTATCTGTTACAGCAATGGCTCCACTTCTTGATATCGATTTTCTGTCTTAGTTTTTTTTCTGTTGCTATAACAGAATACCACAGACTGGGTAATTTATAAAGAAGAAAAGTTTATTTAGCATACAGTTCTGGAGGCTTGGAAGTCCAAAATTACAGCACCAACATCTGGTGAGGGCCTTCTTGCTGTGTCATAATGTAGTAGAGGACATCACACATGAGATAGCAAGAGCATGCTAGCTCAGGTCTTTGTCTTCTGATAGTTACCAGTCTCATCATGGAGGCCCCACCCTGATGATCTTATTTAATCCTAGTTACCTGCCAAAGACCCCACCTCCAATCAACATACGAATTTGAGGATTACATTTCCAACACATGAAATTTGGGGGACACATTCAAACCATAGCAACAACCTATCCTAAAAACAGTGGAACACATTTTTTTTCAAGTGCATGAAAGGCACTTTCCAATATAAGCCATTTTCAAGGCAATAAAACAAGTCTTAATAAATTTGAAAGGATTCAAAGCGTGTAAAGTATATTTCCTGATTACAATGTAATTGTAGTGCAATGTGTTAGAAGTAAGTAGTGGAAAGATCTCCGGAAAAATCCCCAAATATTTGAAACTAATTAACACAATACTAAATAACTCATGGGTCAAATATGAAATCAAAATGGAAATTAGAAAATACTTTGAAATCAATAAACATGAAAACACAGCATATCAAAATTTGTGGGATACAGTAAAAGTTATGTTTAGAGGGAAATTTATATCCCTAAACAGATACATTAGAAATAATGAAAGTTCCAAATCAGTAGCCCCAGCCTAAGAAACTAGAACAAAATCATATAAAAACAAAGTCAATAAAGGAAATAATGGTAACTAGAGGAGAAATAGATTTAAAAAAAAACATTTTAATAGAAAAATAATAAATGAAACCAAAAGCTGGTTGTTCAAGGAGATCACTAAAATTGATAGGCTACTAACTAGGTAATCGGGAAAAAAAATAGATGACACAAATTACTAATATTATGAATGAGAGAAGTGACATCACTATGGATTCCACGGATACTAAGAGGATCACGAGGGAAAATTATGACAGCTTACTCTCATTAAGTCTGACAATTTAGATAAAATAAATTTCTTCAAAGTCACAAATGATGAAAGATCATGCAAGAAGAAATAGGTAATTCAAACAGCCCTATATATATTTAAAAAATTACTATGTATTTAACATTTTTTCTATAAAAAAGCCATAAACCCAGATGGTTTCAGTGAACCATTTACAGAGAAAATATCAGTTTAACACAAATTCTTCTAAAATACTGAGAAGGGAATACTTCTAAACTGATTTTGTAAAGCTAGCATTATTTCAATACCAAAACCAAATAGTAGGAAAAACAAACAACTACAGAACGATATACCTTAAAAACATATGTGCAAAATTTTTTTTACAAATTTTAGAAAACTTAATCCAGCAATATGCAAAAAGCAAATACATCATGACTAAGTAGTGTTTATGTTAGGGATGCAAAATCGGTTTAACATTTGAAAATCAATAACCATATTAGCAGACTAAAAAAGAAAAATCATATAATCATCAGAATAGACACAAAAAATGTTGAATAGATTGAATTAAATTTTTAACCTAAAAAATCTCAGCAAACTACCAGTAGATGGGAACTTACTCAAACTTTTAAATGGCATCTATGAAACGCCTATATGTAACATCATAATTATTCTTAATAATGAAAGGGTGAATGTTTTCCCCATAAGATCAGGAAAAAGTAGAGTGTATACTCTCATTGCTTCTATTTAAAATTATACTCATGGCTCTAGAGAGTAAAATAAGACAAGAAAAAGAAATATTAGTAAAAAGACATCCAAACTGGATAGGAAACAGCAAAACACTCCTTATACACATATGAAATGATTGTCTATGTATAAAATCCCATGAAACCATGAATTAATTAAGAAGGTTAGAGGATACAAGATTGATATACAGAATCAGTATGTTTTATATACTAATATCTAGCAATTAAAAGTGAAATTAAAAATCTATATCATTTACAAAAGCATAAGATGAAATACTTAGGAAGATGTATACACAAAAAATGTAAATGACCTGCATATTGAAAACTAGAAAACATTGCTGAAGAAGACATAAATGAATGGAGAAATATGGACACATGGTTAGAAATACTCAATTTTGTTAAGATGTTAATTATCCTCAAATTTATCTAAATATGCAGTGCAATTCTAACCTGAATTTGAAGATGATTTTTAATGTTGAAATTAACAAACTGAATCCAAAATTCACATGGAAATGCAATGAACCTAGAAAAGCCTGAACAACTTTGAAGAAGAATAAAGGTGGAGAACTTCCACTACCTGATTTCAAGACTGATTATAAAGTTCAAGACATTATTATAAATATCAAGACAGTGTGGTATTGGTATAATGATAGACAAATATGTCAATGAAATAGACTACAGTGCTTAGAAATAGACCCATACATACATGGTTAATCTATTTTTGACAAAGGGGCAAAGGTAATTCAATGGAGAAAAGACAGTATTTTCAACAAATAGAACTGAAATAATTGGATATATGTCAAGAAAAAAAAATCTTCAATCCATATCCCACACTATGGAAAAGTTAACTGAAAAATGGGCCATAGACTTAAACATAGAAGCTAAATCCGTAAAAGTTCTAGACAAAAAAAGCAGAAGGTAAAGGTTTCTTAGGTATATCAAATGCACAATCCACAAAAGAAACAAATTGATAAATCAGACTTAAAATTTTAAACTTCTGCTACTTGAAAGACAGTTAATAAAATGAAATATGACACAGACTGGGAGAAATCGAAACTCAATAATAAGAAAACAAACAATCCAGTAGAGTATGTGCAAAAGGTTTGAACAGATACTTCACTGAAGAACATGCATGGATGGCAAATGAGCACATGAAGAAATATTCAATATTTTAAATCATTTTGGTAATGCAACTTAACACCAAAATGATGTATCTCTAAATGCCATATAGAATGTCTAAAATTAAAACATTAATGTACTCAGTGTCAGTGAGCGTGTGAAAGAATAGAACACTGCTGGGGGGAATATAAAATACTACAACCCCTTTGGAGAAGTTTGGTAGTTTCTTAAAAAGTTAAACATACTAATAAATGACCCAGCTGTTCTCTTCCCTGTATTGACCCAGGAAAAATTAAAGCATGTAGCATATAAAGCTTATATATACATATTGATAGGAATTTTATTTGTAATAGCCCTAAACTAGAAACAACCCACATGTCCATCATCAGGTAAATGAAAATACAAATTGTGATATATCCATATAATAGTATTCCTTGGAAATACCACTCAGCAATAAAAAAGAATAAGCCACTAATGCATGCAAAAGACACGGATTAACATCAACATCATTATGCCACATGAAAGAAGCCAGACCCCCGCCCCCCAAAGAATGCATATTATGTAATTTCATTTACATAAAATTGTAGAAAATGCAAACCAATGTATAATAAGGAAAGCATGTAAGTGGTCACCTGGGGACAGGGGTGTGGGGAACAGATATAAACACGGAAGATTATTTCGGGGCAGGAGGAAACATTGGGGGGTGTTGGACATGTTCACTATTTTGACTTTGGTGGTGGTTTGTATGTATGTCACATTTTGCACTTTAATTATGTATAGTTTATTGTATGTCAGTTACACCTCAATAGAGCTGTTAAAAATTAAATTAAAATTAGGATGAAAGATGCCATATAATAAGGATGTTAATTCTAAAATTTGCTTGATGAAAGATATCTTAGGGCATTAAGAAATGAGGCAAACAATTTTACATTTTTTATTTCCATTTAATAACCACCGATAAAATGCTTAGATTGTGCTAGGTACTGTTCTAAGTGCTTTACAAATTTTAGCTCGTTTGGTCCTCAGGATAATCCTGTAAGTGTGGCATTACTTAGAGCCATTTTGCATGTGGAGCAATAGAGGCACTGAGAGTGGCACAGATTGTAAATGCAGGTCTGGGATTTCAACCCAGGCAGTCTGGCTCCAGGGATAGAGCTCTGTTTAATCTTGCTTATAAAGAGAGAGTTTATTTTGACTATTTCACAGATTCAGTAACTGTACTATAGGATTTTACTTTCATTCTGTTGCCACCACATTTTTTTGAATAGATTTTTGCCCAAAGATTAAACTCTTTACTGTCTTTTATAGGATCATACTTTAACACGTACTAAGCGCTGCTTTGATTAGCACATACTGTCCTGCCCACCAGACCCCTCCCTTAAGACCTCTCTGTCTCCCTGTTACTCACTTCTTTTCCAAATTGTTTCCTTTCTACAAAGCATAAGCCTGTAGGTTTTGAAATAAATACAGCAACACATCACTTACCCTTAATCCCACCCAAATCCATTTGCCCCATTTGTCAAGTTTCCCTGGCATTCATTATTCATATAAAATTATTGAATACCTGATTGCATATTGCTTCTAATGATTCCTGTTCAGAGAATGTAAATTTTGTGTTGCCGATTAGATTATATGTCTTTGAGATGACAAATCAACTTTATTTTTTTGCCATGCATATGCAAAAATACATATTTTTGACATAGAATCACCAACTTCTCTGGACTCACAGAAACGTACGTGCCCCGCTTAAAAATATATTCCTATTGTCTTTTGTGAGCATTCGTGTAGGATAAGTAGCTCAAAATATGATCGTTGTCCACATGTCCCTCCCTGCCTCCATGGCTATCTCTAAGTTTCGCGTTGGATGGACATCTCTAAGGGGAGATGTCCACTCAAGCATGAATACCAAGGACTAAATGAATTGCGTTTGAATTGTGCAAATTGTTAAGTGTGGTTCCAAATTTTTTTCTTCTTTAAAGAATGTGACATTTGTATTGAACTGGTGAAGAGTGTAAGTGTGGGGAGGTCCTTTCTGGAATGGATAAAAGTTCATTAACCTAGTTCAGCAGGCAACACCAGAATCCACATCTTACCCAGACCTTCCTCCTCAAACAGTTTTCATTAACTCTCTGAGTTCTAAAGCAAGTCACTCTCATTTTTTCATTACATGTTTCATATAATTTATTGTACATAATAAATAGTTTGCAAGAGTTGGGTTTATGAATAGCTTGAAACAGGTTTTCCATGTCCAAATCAAGCTGCCATAGTAACCATTTTTCATTTCTGCCAAACGTATGGTCTTTTCCTTTTTTTCTGCCTTGAAATATGTTGTTTAAAAGAATCCCAAATTATTCAGGAAAGTTGATCAGGTTTCATTAAAATAATGACTTCATTGTTAGCAAGTGCTCATTTCAATTTCTTATTAAATGACTCCTTCTTGCATTATGAGCATCAAACTAAAAAAATATATATATCTTTAAATTTTGATTTAGTGATATTTATCATAAAAATAAATTAAAACACATTTTTGTTCTCTTCCCATTTCCTCATAAAAGAACCCTCTATCCTTTCAAACAATAGAACAGGAGCAAAGCCAGGTTAAGATTCTGCCAGCATAGTCCCATGTAGAAAGTCCAAGAGAACAATAGAGTCTCCTGAGTATTTGTAACCAAACATCCTCACAGAACTAATTTCTTTGGCAAGAGGGATCTAAAGATAGTTTCCACAGGTGTTTGTCCAATTTCTCATCATTATGATATTTTGCCTTTTTAGTAACTAGCATCTTGAGTCAGAACCCTCAGTGAAATAACCAGTACCTCGTAGATAAATCTCCAAGTTCCAAAAGCCAGCACAATTCCATACAGCTTACAAAAGTTGCACTCAACAGCCATTTACTTCAAATCCTCAAACAACCTTTGGAAGTCACTGTGACATATGTCTGTTGTAACAGCAAGTGTTATGGAGATTGAAGGGAGCGATTGTGTTTTGGCAAGTAGAGAAAGATCTGCTTTTATGGAGACACTCTTTATGTTCCTGACCCATCTATTGTAGGGTTTCTTTCTTTTTTTCTTAGCAGACTTTAAAAATGTTTGGTTATCTGTTTCTATTCTTTCAACCTCTACCAACCAGTGTTTAGCTTAGAGAAAGAAAATTATTTGTTAATTAATCTTGGTTTATTCTGCAACTCAGTGGCAACAAGAGATGGACACATCTTTTACCATTGCCTATTAAAATGCTTTGCTTTAAAGCACGTCCCAAAAGCCCCATTGTTTTCCAGTACATACTCTAGAGTCTTACGTATCTAACCCAACTTTATTTCCTTCACAATTTCTTTAATTTATTCAACAAATATTTAATGAATGACTTCTCTCAGCAGTATCATATAGGTTCTATGAAGCCATATATTCAAGAGTAAAATCTGAATTCTGTCACTAAGGATGGGAATAAAATACAAAGATGAAATGAAACATAAGTGTTGGAGCCAGATTGTGTGACACTTTGAATGAGAAATCAAAGAGTTTGGATTACACCACCATTCTTACTACTGGGACCGCTATCATTCTTACCGTTACAATGACTGCTATTAATTATATTTAAAAAAAATTTTTTTGCAAGCTTCAGAAACCAGCTGCAGGTAGTTTAACTAAGAAAATAGGTGGTAGAGGGGATGGACTGGAAAGATGTAGAGTATCTCGTGGAATCCAAGGAAGAGATTAACAAACCTTGAGAACAGCATGAACTGGGGATTCTTTGCAACCGGAAGGAGAATTTTTTGAATGTTGTCCCTTGAGTTCTGTCTCTAAAGTGAAATAGCTCTCAGCTTCCCGTCTAAGGCCCTTGAGTCACAATCCAAAATTTTGGAAAGGCAAATCCAATCGGCTCGGCTTGAGTCATTGTCCATTCCCAACTACTTACCGTTAAGTATTCAGGATCAAGCATAACAAGCATTGCTGTTGGGGCCCACTCCTGGGTATTGGGTGGGTGGGGTGAGGGGGCAATTCCCAGAGAAGTAGAAATCATAATGAGGTAGTTAACAAAGGGCACCTTCTGTAACCACAACTAGCATTCTCTAGGTAAGCCACCTCCACGCATCAGGTCAGAGCTCAGTAATGGAAAGACATGCTAAGCACTGTGCTAAGTACTTTTCACGTATCATCTCAATTAATCCCCCCAAAGCCTAACGTATTAGGTTATTATTCCCAATTTTCCTAAAAGAAAATTGAGGCTTAAAGAGGGTAAGAGCCAATAAATAGTGAAGCCAACAACTAAAGTTTGCTCTTTCCGGCTGCACAGTCTGTAATCTATCCTCCACCTGAAGTTGTCCATGTAATAAGTTTACATACAGATTGAGTTCAGTGCTTGTGTCTCCAGAAGCTTTCTGTCCTCAATTCTTTATTTTGAATAGATGAAGAGTTGATTGATTGAAGAGTAATTTAAGGAGCTAATAAATGTCTGGTTAACTAGTACCCAAAAAGTACTTCACTGTTCTTGTCCTGTCTTAATACGAAAAGAAAGGAAAATGTGTTCCAGGGATATAAGCATATTTTCCCATGGAATATGTATGACACATGGTGCTGAGACACAGATGAAATGATCCTATTAATCTTGTATTCCAGTGCATCATGAACAGAATTGAGAAACCAACCACCACTTATACTTATTCTATGGGAAATTCTAAACATTCGAGTGAGAAGTAAAGCTTCGGCACATATAAGAACTCTTGAGCAGTCAGATACTGCCAGTAGACAATTTCTTCTGGACACAGTCACTGTAGTAGAAATAAAATATCCATTTCTCTAATGAGTGGATTTTAGCTGGAAAAATGAGAAATAATCTATATCTCTTTTCCAACCAGAGGAGTAGAAATGCCCTGGGATCTATCGGAGGTGGAGCGAGGACTTGGATGTTGGGTAAGATAAATCCAGGACAGTGATAACTTACCAGTGTACGTCTGCATAAGCGAAGCTGACACTCTGGGTCTGGCACTCTAACTTGTTTATTATCCCAGTAGCGGTGGGGTGGATGTTGGGGGTGGGAGGAAGACAAAGGGAAAACAAACTTTTGGTGGCCATGGTTTATTCATATTCTCAGGTTTTTACTAAGTCTTATTTTCACAAGTTAGGAACTTCGTATAAGAAAAGTCACACTGTATTTAAATATTACAATAAAAAGGGTGAAAATTTCTGTCATGGCTATCTAGCATGTGCAACCTGTAAAAGGAAATCATGAATTTGGCCTTTATGTAGTGGACCTATTGTTAAATACAAACCCTTTATAGAAGTGCTGGTGTTGATTGCCTCTCTTTGGGGCTAACTGTAGGAAATCAATTCTTTGATAAAATGAGAACGTTGGGTCCTAGATGGAAGCCAAGATTCCACTTCCGCAGAGGAATTCTCAGTAATGGGAAGATAAGCTGGACTCCCTGGCGTGGATAGTTTAGGGTGATCCTGCCAGACTTGATCGTCTGCCTCTGTTAGTCATGATGTCTTCCTAAACACTGCAAGAGAGTTAAGGAAGAGCTAAGCATGCAAAAATATCCAAATTTACATTGATGGCTGAATTAATTAGGACACGACTAATTCAAAAATTCTGATAACAAAAATAGGAGCCAGTGGGAAAGTAAATTACCTCTCCTCTATCAGAGAGGGAAACACGTTCAGACCTACTCATCTTAAATTCAGTTTAAATATAGCCCAAACATAGTCCAGATTACTTTTCTTTGTGATCAGAGAATGTGCTTTTGACTAATTCATCTGGCTTGGTTTCCAAGAAGATTCTGGCACAATAAGGAAGACTTGTTATCTGAGGGGTGCACAGAATGTACCCAAATGGCTTTGGTGCTAAATGGCTCAGGCAGAAGGGTGAGGCACCTCCACTTGTCAGGTCAGAGCTGGAAGGAACAGTGCGCAACTGCTGACATTCTCTCACTGTGTGCGTGACGCAGGTGCCCTATTAGGGAGACAGAAGGAGAGAGGAGAGTGAGGGCACAAGGAAAGAAGAAGGGAAAGAGTAGAGAAGCAGAGGGCAGAGAGAGAAAGTGATACAAATGACGAAGAAATTTGCTGTGGACATTGGATATTAAATTAAGATGATGTGATATGGGAATATTTTCCACTCAACTTTTAGGTTGTTAAAAACAATTCCTGTTTAAGGGAGAGAGAAGCTTTCTGAAGTGCTAAAAACATCTCCAAAAAATTGGCTACAACTTCCTTCACACAAAAACAAGCTTGAGAGATACGAATAGTCACAGGAGGAATATTTTATGGAATAAAATATTTATTCTTGTTTCGCTTATGAGGATATCAAGACAGAAAATTGTCTCTGGAGGAAATCATGCCTCTGAAAGATATTTTAAGATCAAAGTTTGCCTGACATATAAACCAGTTCACTAACAATGAAAAATATAAAATTCTGTTTGGAAAGCACTGATTTTTCTTTTTTCCTTTATCAGTTTGGGCCTTTTGTCTCACAAAATATACATGTATCTATAATAAAGTTATCTTTTCTACCTGTTAAAACTTGAATCTTGTAGTATGATCAGAGAATTCAAGACCCAATGGAATGCTAGGAACTTAGTTTCCTTGACATACTTCTGATAATTTTTTAAACAATGAAATTTATCTTACCAAATGCCAATCAAATGCCATCAATCTTCCCATTTATATATACAAGGCATGCTAAATTTTTGAAAAAAAAACTTTTCAATGGTATAATATCTTTTCTTGTGGCTCAATTTCTTTTCAGTTGATGATGAGAAAATCAGAAATACATCATTCTTACTAACTTGAGCTGAATGAAAACCTTCATTTAAAGTAACTTAATTATACACAGAAAGTATGTAATAAAATAATGACCTCTATTATAAATCATAAGTAGCAATCAAAATAATGATCAAATCAGATAATAAGTTTGATTATGTGTAGAATTCCACTTTCCTTAGGTATGTTATTACTCCCAGAACAGGATGGAAACAAAAGGACTTGGCTGGAAATAGGCTTTCTGTTGATCACATGCCTAGTGCAGTTCTCTGTGCCCAGTGGGTTCTCAATAAATATTCAGTGATGATTATAATGAGTCTTCTGGAAAACACTGCAATGTGCAGGTATGCACAGATTTGAGATTAGAAAAAATTGGTCTGTGTAATTGATTGTGTAAAAAGAGAAAGAATTCTATATCTAATATCAATCATATAAACTGTGGACTCAGACAAATGCAATTGCTCTACGTTTTTTTTAAATTTCGTTTTTTTCCTGGCCACCCCACATACTAAATGGAGACTCACTGGACACATGTGTCACTTGATCAGATTATCCAGGGGCAAGGCAGAACAGCAACACTGTTGCCAAATGTTTCTGGAAGGCGTACCTTGTTTCTTGACACACATCTTTGATTTCTGACTGTTCTTTTCCAGAGGACAGCCTTATGAAACACAGTATTTTGGAAGGTCCTGAGATTACTGTTATGCCAGATTTTAGGCCATTGAAATTAGAGAACAAATTTGCAAGTGCCACGAGTGTTCATGTTAAGGAAATAAATGCTGAATTTAAAAAATAATCAAGCGTGAAACATAGCTCTGATTATTTGCTGGTTGTGATGGTATCAGGGAAAAATTAATATTAAGTCAGTGGAAAAGTGGGCCAGTTATTTTGTCCCATTGCCACAGCCTGACAACTGTACGCCTAGCAAATGTGCACTATAGGTCCCCAAAGGGAAAAGGGAAGAGTAGATTGTTAAATTGTTCGGGACAAGAAACTGGAGGTTGAGCTTGACTCTTCTTCACCTATACTCCTCTACATCTAATCTATGATCAAGTTTTCTCTGCCTTCTAAAAATATGTGAAATCTTTCCACTTCTTGCCATCCTGCTGTCACCCTCATTTCTTATACAGAATATGCCATAAACATGTAATTTACTGTCACACATCTTTAACCTCCTTCAATCCATTTGGCTCTCTGTGATCTGAGTCATCTTTTTAAGTATCTGGACATATGCTTAGTAGAAGGCATTGTTGTAGGGACTTTATACAGGTTCATTTTTCTCATTTGATCCTCTCAAAAATTCAATTTGATACATATGATTGTATTCATTCCCTACTGTTTCTATAACAAATACAATGAATTGAGTAGCTTAAAACAAAGAATTGTATTCTCTTTATGTTCTGCAAGCCAGAAGTGTGAAATGAATCTACAGGGCTAACATCAAGGTGTCTGTTCATTGACTCTTTCACCTTTTGGTGGACATCAACATGCCTTGGCTTGTGGCTGCATCTGTCCAACCTCTGCTCCCATTATCACATTGCCTTACTGTCTTCTGTGGTCAAATTTCTCTCAGTTTCCCTCTTACAAGGATACCTGTGATTAGAGTTAAGGCCTACCCAGGTATTCCACATAATCTTCCCATCTCAATATCTTTAATTTAATTGCATCTCTGCCATATAAAGTAATACATGTTCCAAATATTGGGACATGGGAATCTTTAGGGGCCATTACTCAGCCTGGCACAACAATTTTCTCTTTTCATATATGGCAATAAAGTTTCAGTGGGCTAAGTATCATGCCCAAGCGTATATCCAGGAAGTAGCCAAGCTAATATTCAAACCCAAGTCTTTCTGATCTTGGAATTAATTTTTATATATAATGAAGAAACTGGTTGCGGTAAGCTTTAAGGAGAAAAATTTAAAAGGGGCAAAGGGAGACATGATCATTACCTCCAAATATTTGAAACAGCTATCATACGATAAATTAGCTAATTGTGATAGCTAACAAATATTGAGAGTTTGTGTATGCCAAGAGCTATTCTATGCCCCTTTATAAGTATTAACTCATTTAATCTTTACAACAACCTCATGAGGTAATTTCTGTTATTTTCAGTGGTTAAGTTAATTGTTCAAAATGACATAGCCAGTAAGTGATGGAGTCAACATTGGAACACTTGCTGTCTGGTTTCAAAGCCTGTGCTCTTAAGTCTCCCCTAGATGGACTGATCTTACCCTGCAAATTCTGTCAGAAAGAACTTGAACCAATGAAAAAAAGTAGATGAACATAATTTTTTTTTAGTTCAATATTAGAACCATTAACAGTTGGAGCTGTTCAAAAATGAAATGGGCTTCCTTTCGAGATAAGAGAGCCTTGTCACTGGGAAAAACAAAAGGAAGGATTGCATGACTGCCCCTCTGAGATACTGAAATTGTGATGATGAATTAGAGACAAGTTAGACTGGTAATTTCAGTTCCTTCCAACTACATACTCCATGGGATTAAGATTTTATAGCTTCACTGTGCTTTAGAAAGATTAATCTGGCATTGAGTCATCATGGAAGTGAATGGGGATAGACCATGTAGGAAATTATTTTAATAGTCTTCAAAAAAAGAAAAAAATCTGGAGAATGAATTCCAAAAGGCTAAAAAAGACCAATGTTTGCTACTGAGGAGCAGACAAATATAGGCAGTTCTTGTATTGTTCCCTGCAGTGTCGGCTGCAGCAAATGCACGGTGGCACTGATTCTTCACTTTGCACAGTTTTGTGGTAACTGACATTTGACCTCAGACACCATGGAATGTTGAAAAATGAGAAATAGGTACCAGTGTGCATCACTTTCATTCAACATGGTACCATACAAAGCAAAAACTGCCCACGTATATGACCGAGAACAACTACAAAAACTGCAAGACTTCAAAGATAGATTTGTAGAATCAAAATATAGTAAAAAGGGATCTTGGAGATTATCAAATACAACCCTCTCCTATCATAGCAAAGGAAATGGAGGCCAAGGGAGGCACATTGACTTATCCAAGGCTCCCTTCTTGAAAAAACAGAAATTATAATAGCCAAAGAAGTACAAAAAAAAAAAAAAAAAAAAGTGGTTTCCAGAGCCGCTACAACTTAACAGGGAAAGCAATCTGTGAGAAGTGAGTTTTGAGATAGGGTTTGAAGGACTACTGAAATGTGTTTCCTCAGGTGTAAATTGAGGAGGGCTGGCCTAAATCTCTAAGAGCCTTTTCAGCTGTGGCATGCTATGATTTAGAGCAACATGTACTAAAATTAGCAAGTCATATGCAGAGAATAGTAAGCGGGGTGGTTTGATTGGAGCGAAGAGGCATGTTGGGGAATAATGACAGCTTCAGAAGGGTCAGATGACAGGATTCCGGCTGGGAGTCCAGGGTTAATACTCTCATGAGGGGGGTAAGAGAATATGTCACCTCCAAAATGCTGTAATATGCCCACCATTGTGAAGTAGCAAGCCAACACACTTGTTAAATAGCACCTATACACTTCCCATGGAATGTGATTGAAACATTACTGGGAAAAGTTTTCCTACAGGGCTGTAATAGCTGAGATTCCCTATTGTCTTATTAGATGAAGCAGCTATAATTTTTAATTCTTATTCTTATAGACTATATGTGACTTCCAGCAGATGTTTGCAGTCCCTAAGGCCAATGTCTAGAGATACACAGATTGAAGATTGAATATAAGTCATTTTAGTAACCATGCAACAGACCTACTCATAGATGCTAAATGGGGTTTGCTGGATGTTTTATTCCCTAGTGGAAGCATTTCCTTTTCATATGCATAGAAGTTAGATGATATTAAAAAAAAAAAAGAAAATTACCCTAATTCTTTTGGCTGTATTATCTTTTCACAAACCCATATGCTTTTTGATCAGATTACCAAATTAATGGGCAAGGAAATGTATTCAGTTCTTTCATTGAAGTCCAGTTGTATTATGATATCTTAGTACATCAAAAACCAACATCTTATGCTTGCTTCCTTGCCTCACCTCTTTCTTTTTTTGTAAGTTTCAGCCTTCTTCTCTAATTTCATCCTTCCTTTGATCCCTTGGGTGTTTATCTCTGTCTCTCACATTCCACCACTCAGCCTCTGATTACATCAGCATTGTTCACCTTGGAGTTAATTAAAATGCGTTATCTTCCCCTCATCTGCTCTCCCTCTTGGCATGCTTACACCTAGCCTCTACTATATTTTTATAAATGGAATGGGAATATTTAATCTGTCCACAACTTCTAGATGGGCTCATTCCAAATCAAGGTGACCCTGGAAGTTATAACCAAGACCTGGGACTGACCTGGAGTCAGTGAAAGTAGAGAATATTTCTTATCTAAATTGTCCATCCTCTCTCTGATCCTCCTATACTATGGACCATAGAACACTTGTTCTTTTAGTAGCCACCCTCCTATAGTCACCATTTTTCTCAAACACTTTATTTGATTACTTTAACTGAAACCAAACTTTATCCTCCTGATACTCATCAGAGTCCATCATCCCACTCATTGCTCACTGGTACTTCACTGATTTGCCCAACTCCTTTCTTTCTCTTCCTCCTCATTCTTCTCCTCCTTCTTCTTCACATTAATATAATAAGCCTATGTCAAATTTTTCCCATCACTAATTTTTATCTAGATATTGTTTTCCTTTTTCTGGATGACATAAGCACATTTCTTCATCATCAACAATTATCATTCTCAAAGATTTAAACATCTGAACAAATAATATCCTGACCTCAAATTTCTTCTCTTAAACTCCAGTGATCCCAAAACATAAGCATATCTCGGATTCAATTCTTACAGAATTACCTATTTCCATACATTAAATTCTAAGCTTCCCTTCTCTAATTTTCATTTCCTTCTCTTCTACTTTCCAATGTTTCCTTTCAAATGTAAATGAGATGTTATCATACTCCCCCCCCCCACTTAAAACCCTCCATTGACTTTTCATTTCACTTGAAATGAAATGCAAATTTCTTACAATACATGCTCTAGGTATGGATTTGGCTTTGTATCCCTCTCTGATATCATCACACACCATTTTTTCCCTCCATCACAGTTTCTGCAACACAGCCATTCTTTTTCTCTTCGCAGAACAAGGCAACCCCAGACACTTAGATGGTTTAAGCTCAATGTTACCTCCTTTTCAGAGAGGACTTCTCTGATACCCTGTCCATAGAACCTCCTTGGCTGATTTTACTTTATCTTATTTGTTCATAATACTCTCTGAGGTAGTCTTTTTATTTGTTTCTTTACTTCTTTACTCTCTGCAACAGCAAGTCTCTTATCTGTCCAGTTTATTGCTGTATGTCCAGGGACCATTACAAAACTCAAGACACAGTCTTTGCCTTCTCAGAGTTTCCAGTTAAGAAAGGAAGTCAGAAAAGTGAATAGGTAATTATAACATCAAATAATCATCTTGAAGCAGTGCAATATAGTTAAAAAGAACATAGATTCTATAGTCAGGCTGTCCGGGACTGAGTTTCAGTTTTCTCACTTATTGGCTTGGGTGTACCCTAGGTTACTTAACCATGCTGTGCTCAGTTCCTAATTGTTAAATTGGGATAGTAATAATATATATTTTACATGGTAGTTGTGAGTGTTATAAATGAGTTAATGTTGTACAAAGTACTTAGAACCTAGAATGTAGTAAACACTTAAAAAGGGGAAGTGGTTATTATTTCTTATCAAGTCTCTTTTTTCCTCCTCATTCCAGTCATCACAACCCCAGTTTAGCTTGTCAAGGTCTCTTTTTTGGACAAATGAAATAGTCTTGGCTTTAGTCTATAACCTCTTCCCTAATCCACTCTATATATTGTCTACATATTGGTCCATTTCCTGAAACACTTCAGTGGTTTCCCAAACCTTTAGAATAAAGTTTAACTCATTAATATGGACAACAGGTAATGCAGAACTGCGATCTCTAGAAAAGAGAAACAAAAGATATGAGCCCTATAGTCCCCCTGGATTTCCCCCTGGAGTCAATATCTAGTATATGAATACAGGGAAGGAAACCCAAACAGAGCCCAGAGCCCTCTGAGTTTAGGACTTGGAGTTGAAATTGGATTGAAATTTCATTGAGGCTAAGATAGTTGTAAGTTGTGGGGCAGACTTCCAGAAAGGAGGGAGCCATGCAGAAAAAGTTTCCAAAATTTGTCCAGTGTTCCCTTTGAGTATTTGCTGAGTATCAGGACATACATGTGTAAAACTGGAGCAAGAACAAGTAGAATATGGTAAGTTAAATAATTTCCAGAGTTCGCAAAGGACAAAGAGATGTTCTAGTTTCTAACTGCTAGAGTTAAGGATTCTTGGTGACCATCTGGGACCCCAGAGGGGTTATGCCTTAGCAGTGGGGCTTGGTAATTACTAAAGTGAAGATGACTTTAGATTTCCTAACAAAGGTTAAAATCATATTCCAGAGGGAGAAAAGTGATATATAAGTGTATTCATCAGGGTTCGCCACAGAAACAAGCAATAAAATATATATAAGATATATAAGAGGGTATTTATTATTATTTATTATTTCCAGAAGCTGAAAAGTCCCATGATATGCCATCTTCAAGCTGGAGAATGAAGAAATCCAGTAGTTTAACTCTTAGTCCAAGGTTGAAGGCCTGAGAAACCACAAGGCTGCTAGTGTAAGTCCCACAGTCCAAAGGCCCAAGAACCTGGGGTTCTGATGTTTGAGTGCAGAAGGTGGATGTCCCAGCTCCAGAACAGAAAGGGAATTTACCCTTCCTCCACCTTTTTGTTCTATCTTGGCTCTTATGGATTGGAGGATTCCTACCCACATTAGTGAGGGCAGATCTTCTTTACTCAATCTATTGTTTTAAATGATAATCTCTTCTAAAAACACCCTCACAGACGCACCTAAAAATAATGTTTTGCCAGTGATCTGAATATCCCGTATCCTAGTCAAGGTGATACATAAAATTAATCATCATAGCAAGTAACTTAATTGTCCACCTCCTCAACGATATATGCCTGACATTCTCTAAAGGAAGATAACAAAATCTGGATGACCAGACAATGTTCAGCATCCAACCCAAAATTACTAGGTAGTCCAAGAACAGAAATGTGTGACCAGGAGAAAAAAATCAGTCAATGGAAACAGAATAAGAGATGACAGAGGTGATAGAACTAGCAGGCAAAGATGTTGAAATAATTATTATACTACGTAAACTACTTAAAGGAAAAAAGAACATAATGAAAAGAGAAGTCAAAGATATAAGAGAGTAGTAATTCACACTTCCAGAGATGAAAAATGTAAGTCTGCAATGAAAACTTTACTGAATGGGGTTAATAACAATAGTTAAAAGACACTGCAAATGAAATGAAATGATCAGTAATCTTTAAGATACAATAACAGAAGAAAGAAAAAAGAGAAGAAGAAAAGTGAAAAAAATCCCCAAGGTCCCAGTACTTTCTGGAACATTTTAAAGTGGTTTAAAATATGTGCAATTATATCCTGGGGGTGAGGGGTAGAAAAATATTTGAAAAAAACTCCAAATATGCTGAAAACAATAAAGTCAGATTCCAAGAAGATCAATATAAACCCAATGCAGAATACCCCCTGTACACACAAACACAGAAAAAGGTAGAATAATACTGAGGAAAGCAGTAATAAAGATAAAATCTTAAAAGTAGAAAAAAAAAGACACATAACATAGAGGTACAAAGATATGATACTAAAGACTCCTTATAAGAAATTATGAAAGTCAGGAGAAAACGGAGTGGCATTTCTGAACTGCTAACAACACTGCTGACTTACAATTCTATACCCAATGAAAATATCTATTAAAAAAGGGAATGAAATAAAAGTTTTTTCAGAAAACAAAAATTGAGGGTGTCACCAGCAGACATGAACTACAGGAAATAGTAAATGAAGCACAACAATCAGAAAGAAAATGATACCAAACGGAAACATGGATCTCACAAAAGAAAAGAATGCAAGAAATTGTAAATACGTGAGCAAACATAATAGAATTTCTTATATTTTAAAATTCTTTAAAATATAATTGAGTATTTAATGCAAAAGCAATAGTAACATATTGTTATTGTGAGGTTTATTACATGTTGTTTAAAGTTCTTGTATTAAACACAAAGAGCAGGGTGACCATTTCATTCCTGTGTGCCTGAGAGTTTCCTCGTTTTGACCCTGAAAGTTCTGTATCCTGGGAACTCCCTACCCCTAGCCCCCAGGCCTGGACAAATAGGGATAGTTAGTCGTCTGAGATGGGAAAGTGATTATAAGAAATTAAAATGCATTTTGTAAGCTCTAGAGAAACCATTAAAAACAAAACAAGGAGACATAGCTCATAAGTAAATAGCAGAAGTAAAATGGAATCCTAAAATTACTCAATCCATAAGAAGGCAGGAAAAGAATAAAGAAGGGACAAAAAAGACACGGCACAAATAGAAAAAAATAGCAAATTGGCCATTTAAACTGAAAATATTAATAATTATATTAAATGTACATGGTCTGAACACTCCAATTACAAGACAGAAATTGTCAGAATAGACAATGATAGACCTGATCTCATGCTGTTAAAAAGAAATCCAATTTAAATATAGAACACAAATAGGTTAAAAGTAAAAAGTTGAAAAAGTTATATCATGCAAACTCTGAGTATTAAAAAATGAGTGGATGTAGTTATTGTTTTTAAATTATTTGTAATTTTTTTATTTTTAATTATGGGTGCATAATAGTTGTATATATTTATAGACTACATGTGATGATTTGATATGGGCATACAATGTGTAATAATAAAATAAGGGTAATTGGGGTATCCATCACTTCAAGCATGTATCATTTCTTTATGTTAGGAACACTACACTTCCATTCTTTTAGTTATTTTAAAGTATACCATAACTTATTGTTGACTGTAGTCACTTTGTTGTGCTATCAAAGTTGTTCACTCTATTTAACTATCTAACTATATTTTTGTACCCATTAACTATCCCCACTTTATCCTCCCCTCCCCACTATCCTTCCCAGCCTCTGATAACCATCATTCTATTCTCTTTCTCCATAAGTTCAATTATTTCAGTATTTAGCCCCCACATATAGTGAGAATATGCGATATTTGTCTTTCTGTGCTTGGCTTATTTCACCTAACATAATGCTCTCCAGTTCTATCCATGTTGTTGCAAGTGACAGGATTTCATTGTTTCTTTATGGCTGAATAACATTCCATTGTGTGTAGGTACCATATTTTCTTTATATGGTCATCCATTGATGAACATTTAAGTTGATTTCAAATTCTGGCTATTGTGAATAGTGCTGCAATAAACATGGGAGTGCAGGTATCCTTTTGATATACTGATTTCCTTTCTTTTGGATATATACCTAGCAGTGGGATTGCTGGGTCATATGGTAGTTCTAGTTTTACTTTTTTGAGGAACCTCCATATTGTTCTCCAGGATGGCTGCAATAATTTACATTCCCACCAACATGTATGAGGGTTCCCCTCTCTCCACATCCTTAACAGCGTTCATTATTGCCTGTCTTTTTGATAAAACCCATTTTAACTGGGGCGAGGTAATATCTAAATTGCAGTTTTGATTTGTATTTCTCTGATGACTGATGATAATCAGCATTTTTTCATATACCTGTTGGCCATTTGTATGTTCTTTTGAGAAATGTCTATTCAGATCTTTTGCCTATTTTTTTTATCAGATCATTTGATTTTTTCCTATTGAGTTTTTGGAGCTCTTCATATATTGTAGTTATCAATCCCTTATCAGATGGGTAGTCTGCAAATCTTTTCTCCCATTCTGTGGTCTGCCTCTTCACTTTGTTAATTGTTTCTTTTGCTGTACAGGAGATTTTTAGATTGATGTAATCCCATTTGTCCAATTTTTCTTCCCTTGGCTGTGCTTTGGGGTATTACTCAAGAAGTCCTTGCCCAGACCAATGTCCTGAAGGGTTTCCCCAATGTCTTCTTTCAGTAGTTTCATAGTTTCAAGTCTTAGGTTTATGCCTTTAAAACATTTTGATTTAATTTTTTGTGTGGTGAAAGATAAGGATCTAGTTTAATTCTTCTGCATATGTATATCCAGTTTTCTCAGCACCACTTATTGAAGAGATTATCCTTTACCCAATGTATGTTCTTGTCACTGTTGTTGAAAATAAGTTCACTATAGATGTGTGGATTTATTTCTGTGGTCTCTATTCTGTTCCATTGGTTTATGTGTCTGTTTTTATGCCAGCATCATGCTGTTTTGGTTACTACAGATCTACAGTATAATTTGAAGTCAGGTAATGTGATTCCATCAGTTTTGTTCTTATCAGTCACGATGGCTTTGGCTATTCTGGGTCTTATTTGGTTCCATATAAATTTCAGGATTATTTTTTGTATTTCTGTGAAGAATGTCATTAGTATTTTGATGGGGATTACATTAAATCTATACATTGCTTTGGGTAGTATGGGCATTTTAACAATACTGATTTTTTCCATTCCATAAGCATGGAATATCCTTCCAATTTTTTATGTACTCTTCAATTTCTTTCATCAACATTTTATAGTTTTTATCGTAGAAATCTTTCATTCTTTGGTTAAGTTTATTCCTAGATATTTTATTTAATTTTTAGCTATTGTAAATCGGATTATTTCTTGTTTTCTTTGTCAGATTGTTTGCTGTTGGCATATAGAAATGCTACTGATTTTCAAATGTTTGGAGTGGCTATAATTAATATCACATAGAGCAGAATTTGGAACAGTATATTATCTGAAATTTCATGATGTTAAAGGGATCAATCCATCCAGGAGACAAATAATCCTAAATATGTAAGCCTTTGATAATAGGGCTTCACAATACATGAAACAAAATCTGAATAAAAGGAAAGGACAAATATTGACAGAGAAAAATGATAGAGAGTAAGAAAATAGAAGTCATGAACAATACTAAACAACTTGATATCATTGACATTTATAGGTCCATATTCTTGATCAAAAAACAAGTTTCAATAACTTTTAAAATAAAATTGAAATTATATAGTATATGTTACCTAGCCATAAAGGAATTAAGTTAGAAATTAATAACAGAAAGATATCTGAAAAATTCTCAAAATATTTGGAAATAAAAGAACATGCTTCTAAATATCCATGGAAAAAAGAAAAAATCACAAGGAAAATTAGAAAATGTTTTGAAAGAAAAGAACATTTAAAATACAGCACAGCAAAATAATGGAATGCAGCCAAAAGTTGGAGAAAATTTTATAGCTTTAATGTTTATATTGGAAAAGATAAAAATTCTAAAATCAATGATCTAAACTCCCACATTAATAAACTAAAAAGGAAGAGCAAACTAAGTCAAAAATAAGCAGAAGAAAGGAAATAATGAAGGTGAGAAAAATTAATGAAACAGAAAAAGAATACAGAGAATTGATGAAACCAAATCTGCTTCTTTGAAAAAAATCAACAAATTGATAAACTTCCAGTTAGACTAATCAAGACAGAAAGAAGAGACAAACTAATACTATCCAGAATGAAAGAGAGAAATCACTATGTATCCTGTAGAGATTATAGTGATTATAAGAGAATATTATAAAATCTTTTGTGGCAATAAATATAACAATTTAGATTTAATGGACAGATTCTTTGAAAGACACAAATTACCAAAATTGACTCAACTAATCTCGTTGCGATCAGCATCCATGGCAGTCACCATGAAACCATTTTTGACAAGGTCACTGACAACTACCCTGCTATTGAACGCAATGAACCTTTCGGTACTGACTTCTCTGTCTGATAGTATTGAGCACTTCTTGGAATTCTTTCTTTCCTTTTTTGGTGAGATAATGCTCTCTTTGATTTATTTCTACCTCTATGGTTATTCCTTATCATTGTCTTTCATGGCTAAATTTTATTTTGCCTGCATGCCGAATGTAGATTCTTTCTGGGATTCTGTCCTCTCTGCTCTCACTCAGAAACCTCTCCAGTTTCAAGTCTTCATTACCCTCCATAGACCAATAAATTCCATATTTACGACTCAGTCAGCCAATTGAACGTCTGCACCTGAGTGTGCAACAGGCACCGCAAACTCAATATGGCCAAAATGGAATTGATCCCCTATCTAGACTGGCACTTTTATCTTTGTGTTTTCTTTCTCAATAAATGAATGAATCATTTCTGCAATTCCCTTATTTTCCCAAGCCAGAAAATTGAGTCATCTTTCACTGCTTGCTTCTCTCACTTTTGTCTTCTAACTAGTCACCAAGTTGTATGGACTCCACCTGCCCACTGTCTGCATTATTACTACCTAACTTAGGCCACTATTTCTTGCTTAATTCACTAAAATAGCTTCCTGTTTCCTCTTATTCTATTTTTACCCTACTTTAATCCATTGTCCATGTTCCAAGAATATTTCAGAACCAGAAATCTGGTCATTCTTCTTAAAACACTTTTTATTTCCCCTTTACCATTAGGATAAAAACGAAATCCTACTGGAATGTGCAGTGTCCTTTACAATGTGATCCTTTCTTTTCTCTGAATCCATCGATCCCTCAACCTTCACAATGTACCTTTTTAAAATACTTAACTCACTACTTGCAGTTTTATTCATTTATTCCCCCTTCCCACTGCCCTCAGGCCCTAAGTAGAGATGCTTTCTCAGCCAAGAAAGCTTTCTCCCACCCCCTGTTCCACTTTATTTCTTGTACTTCAGAACTAAGCTCAAGCATTACACCTGCTAGAAACTTCATTGGACTTCAAAAACCTGAGCTGTTATCTCTCCTAAGTATTCCTATATCACTCTCTTAATACAACTTGCATAAGACTTATTACACTTTGGAAAAATACTGAAAATAAATAATGACATTTGGAAAAGAAAAGTCACACCTCCACAGAAATAAGAAATGGAGAGAGAAATGTAAAGGAAAATGTTAACACCACACACTGAGTTTGATTAAATGGAGATTATGGAGGAAGACAGTAGCAATAAAAATAATTGATGGATTTTAACATCAAAAAGGAAAGCAAGGAAGGAAGGAAGGAGGAAAAAAATGAAAGACTTGTTTATAGTAGTATCACTAGTGGCTGGTGGAATGAAATTAAGCAAAATGGAATGCAGGTTGCTTCTCTAGAGAAAAAACTCTCAATAATAGATCCATCGGTCTGCGCCATGGTCCCAATGAAGGAAGAGTGATAAACCCCAACATTTAAGGCATTTTATACTGAACATATCTAGAACTTGAAACATTAACTCGGTGAAGGGTAAAATTGTTCTATAGATCAAGGATTTCTGGGATCTTGCAGATCTTTCCTCTCTCTAATTTTTATATGTCATTAATTTCTGTGGTTCACACCCAGAAAGCCCAGTTTGTTCTGATGGGCTAGGAATATTAGAACCCAATGTATACAGTTTGCTACACATCTCCTCATTCCCCAGGTCTAGAACTTTGATTCTGTTTTGTTTCTGGAGGGATTCAGGTCATAGTCCACGAAGACAAAGAAGAAAAGTTTTCAAAAAGGATATGATGTTTGGAGGACCATGGACTTGCCGTTCTTCAGACATGGTACAGAGCACTTAATGTGATTCAAGGGGAGCAGGGAAGCCTTGAAGACAAATTGAGCATTTTAGAGCCATGGGGTGCAATTACTTCCATAAGAGGTTTGAATCATTGACCTCTACAAACTTTTTACTCTGTCTTTATTAAAAAAAAAATTAATTGGTTCAAATATTGAATTTACTCACTTTTTGCCTTACACAGGCAGCTGCTAGGAAGTATTTGGTACTAAGTACTGAGAATTATGGCATGTGCCAAAAGGATTTTAGAACTGGGATCTAAGTTGTGATCTAATTAAACAATAAGACCTGACAAAACAGTCACACAGTCACTAGCGGTCTGTTAATGACTTCCTGGGGCAGTTTAACTTCCCATGTCAAAAAGAACAAGGGCAAGGTCATCTGCCTTTGGCTGAGGTTATTTTTTTCCCTTTTAAAAATAATGTCTCTACTATTCCACCACCCCCGTATCTTTTTCTCTCTCTCTCTCTCTTACTCTCCTCCTCTCCCTCACTCTCCCCGTGTTTGTGACCAGGAAGTCTGATTCAGGAATCTCAAAAACAGCAAGACCAAAAAAAAAAAAAAAAAAAAAAAAAAATTCTTAACCAGCATCTAAAAATAAGCAAGAGAGAAATATCACACCACAGCCTACAGCTCTACCAAATAGAGGCATAAAGTGAGGCAAAGAAGTTCGACAGCTTGAGAACACACATCACCACAAAGAGTGACATAAAGGAAAGAGCGAAGGCAACAAATAGACACTCAAACCTCAACTCCCACATGTGGAAACATCTGTGCAAATTGTGGCCACACCTGTAGCTCTGTTTAGAACACAAAGACAGATCTCAGCTTGGGAGAGAGGCTTATCAGCATCACCTACTTTATGTATGACTTCCTGAAGGTCTTCGTAACTAAGTCCATTTTAGCATTGATAATTTTTTTAAAAAACAGCTCCATTTGCTTAGGTAAAAAATTAGGTAAAACTTTCAGTTTGGAGAACAGTTAGGTTTCTTTTAGACTGTTTTAACTGAATAAAAATCTGGTCCTTTAAACAACAACATTGACTGTATTTAATTAAAGACAAATTAAGGAAGGCAATTAAAAGGCTATAATAGAGGCTGCTAGATTATTAAGGCTTCTTTTGAGATTTTATTTTCTAAACAAAGAAAATATTTTAAAAATTTAGACGTTACATTATTTTAGGTGACAGATGTAGGTTTTTCTATGTCAGTGTACATTTAAGGCCATTTGCAAATGGTGTAGTAGCTGCCTTCAGGCTGTGACCTATGCCTTTTTTGCATAAAGCAGCCAGATAAAATATAGGAAACCCAGCTAAATTCGAATTTGAGATAAACAACAAATAATTTTTTGGTGTAAGTATGTCCTGTGCAATGTTGGGGACATTTTTGCCTGCTAAATCCAGGGACCCTATTTTCATGCAATTTTTGTTTTTATATAATCTTCATCATTCTCCCCTTTATAAGGAAAGAAGATATAGAAGCATCATGCCTGCAATACATTTGACACAAACCAAATTAACTGAGAAAATTAGGATTCTGTTTAAAGAAAATAAAGGCTTTCTTTGCAAGTGGACTCTGCCAGCCAGGCGGCCTCATACTGCGGATAGAAACTTACAATCTCCCAAGGAAAGTGTTAGGAGCAGAGGCCTGGGTCCTTTCCCAGAGATTGGAGATTCAGTTTCTTTCTTTGGCGTGGGGTGGAGACCAGGATCTCAGGTGATTTTCAGTACACACAGTTTTTTTTTTGGTCATAATCTTCAAAAACATTTGTCTGCCTATCATGTGTATAGCAATGTTTATTACTAAAAAATTCCCTCTCGAACTTTTCCCATAATTATGATTGCATCTCAGAATAGGGCCAGGGGAATCTAATTTAGACAGGTAAAACCGATTTGCTCATTTAATCTTCCCAGTAAGGATTTGTTCACCTTCTCGTCCTCTAAAACACTGAGCTTTCTTTTTAAGTTTTTAATGCAGCAAACATTATCCTAGCTGCCCTCTCTCGTTGGGATTTCTGCATGGTTTACTCTAATTACTCCTGATGCCAGACCTTGTGTGCTATGAACAACTTCAAAGAAAAAAACTAGAAAAGGAACGGTGTTTTTTTTTTTCAGACACAGTATCAAGGAGACAAGATAGCATTTTGTTCTCATAGTGTGATGGACAAATCATATGGATAATCTATTAGGATGATGGATGGTATAAATTTTAATATGAAACATCAACTGTAGTGAATTTCACCTAGAATGCCTTTGAAACCGAACAGGCTCTGTTTGGTCCAAATTTAATAGTGAGGTCTCTAACTTTAAAACTTTTCTGGATATAAAAAATTTGATTAATTTTAATTATGTTCATTGTATTAATAAGAACCAGTAAAATCTTAGTTAAGAGCAATTGTTTCAGGAGGAAGTACTTGAAAATGAAACCCATTTCCTGCCTCAAGGCTACATAGTATCTTACCTTCAATGTCTATTTACCCTACTGTCCTGACATTGTTATTTCCCTAGTCTCTGTTTTTTTCTGATTTTTTCCCATAAAGCCATATTGACCTAATTCAATTATTTTTGTCTTGTTCTGTTTTGTTTTGCTATAGACTTTTAATTTTCTTAAAATGCATTTTGTTCAAAAGGCATTTCTTGTGTGTCTACCACATGCCAGGGTTTGCCTCTCCTGGCCTTGTAAACTGTGATCTTTGTCCTCACAAAGCTCACTGTCTGCTGTGGGTTAGAGACAAGTAAAACAACAATTAAAGTAATAAGACATGATGAATGCTTTGCTAGTTATATTTATAAGGTGCTTTAGGAGCAAAAATGATGGAGCAACTAATTCATACGTGTCATTTTATAATTCTAATCAAAATAGGATTTCCATGAAATTATAAAGCTTGAAAGTATGCTACCGGTTAAAATTAGAACTAGTTTCAAAATCTGTTACTTCCTAGCCATATGACATTTTAAAGAATGACTTAACTTCCCTGAACTTCAGTTACCTCTTCTATAAAATACAGATATTAATCTATAAGTTTGCAGGCTGGGATGATTAAGTTAAGGAGCTAGTTCCTCGTTACCACCAATGCTGTCACCACTGCTACTGGCTGACGTCCATTCTTGAGCTGTGGCCAGAACCTTATGTATATTATTCAATTAACCCTCATAACAGCCCTCTGAGGTCCATATTCCTCATGTTGTCACTGTACAGATGAGGAAGTTAAAGTGCCCAAGGTCACACAGCTAGTTCTTTGAACTCAGATTTCAGAGTCTCACCTATGATCATAATACTGGATTAGTTCAAGGGAGCTACTATTCTTTCCCTTTTTATAATTATTGTTATAACTGTTATTATTGAAGAAAATTTGGCATCATCTAGTTAAAGCCCTTTTTGTATAAATGAAAAATCAGAGGATAGAGAGGGTAAGATACTTGGGAAGCACAGCTAGTAAAAAAACTGAGACGAAATATCTTAGTCTGTCTGTGCTGCTGTAACAAAATACCCCTACTGGGTAATTTTTAAAGAATAGGAATTGCTTTTCCACAGTTCCGGAAGCTGGGAAGTCCAAGATCAAGTGTTGGCAGGTTTGGTTGTCCGGTGAGGGTTTCCCTTTGATTTCAAGATGACATCGGTTGCTGTCTCATCCAGAGGGGAGGAGCTCTGTGTCCTCACATGGTGGAAGGTGGAAGGACAAGAATCCTCGTGGTGTAATCACCTCTTAAAGCCCCTGTCCCCTTAATACTATCACATTGACCATTAAGTTTCAGCATCTGATTTTGGAGGTAACACATTCAAACCATAGCACCAAAACTTCTAAGTCAGTACATCATATTGCCACCTGTTTTCATACTGAACATTGGTTGTTAAATTGTAAAATGGTATTGTAATTTTTTTAACCAGAAAATTCAGGGTGCATGGCTTGCCTCACATCAGTCCTCAGAAACAAATCAATCCAAGTTAAGTGGAGGGCTGCCTTCCTTCCAAAGGCTGGCTGAGGCGGCATCCATGAGCATCCATAGCACAGGTAAATTTTGTGATCCTGAAATGACTTAGATGTATAGAAAAAGGGATCCTTTCCTGGGTTGAGAGAGCTTGGGATGATATTTCCCCATGTGGGTGCCACAGAATCACAATGCCTTCCAAAACTAACGGGACCCTGGACCTCACCCTGAGCCAACCGCACATATTTCAGAAGGTTAAAGTGTGGCTTCATGGTCGAAATGATCAAGTCAAGTCCAAACAGCTGGTTCAGAATGTTCTTTAAGTGAGAACACTAAAATCAAATTACTACATTTCCTAAATACCTATAAAGCAATTTTATTTAGGTCTTTTGATTGGATTCATCCAAAAATTCAATTTCCTTACTGTTCCACTCAATGTTTGCATCAGAGGCTGAGAAATAGATGTAAGCTTCATTGTCATTTAGTAAAGGGGGAAAGTATCTGAAAACTAATTCCTCTTTCTGTATAAGTACTGCGCACTAACCGATTGCGCCACTGGAGCTCCTAATTCCTCTTTCTAAAATAAAAATTTCAGCATTAATGAAGTATAATTGACACACAAGAATTTATATTTTGAAGATATACAATTTGATGTTTTAATATATGCATACATTGTGAAATGATCACCACAATAAACCTAATCAACATATCTATCACCTCACATATTTACCAATTCCTTCCTTCCTTCCTTTCTTCCTTTCTTCCTTTCTTCCTCACTCTCTCTCTCTTTTTCTTTCAATGAGGACGCTTAAGCTGTACCCTCCTAGCAACTCTCAAGTGTACACTACAGTGGTGTTAACAGTAGTCATCGTGCTATATATGACATCTCCAGAACTCATTTGTCTTGCCTAACTGAAACTTTGTACACTTTGATGGGCATCTCCCCCTTTCCTGCCACCCCACTGCACCCTCAGAGTAGCATTCACTGTTCTACTCTATGAGTTTGCCTATTTTTGATTTCACATATAAGAGATCATACACTACTTGTCTTTCCAGGTCTGGCTTATTTCATTTAACATAATCTCCTCTAGGTTCACCCATATTGTCACAAACGGCAGGATTTCCTTCTTTCGTAAGGCTGATTAATATTCCATTGTATATATACACCCCACAATTTCTTAATCCATTCATCTATTGACAGACATTTGTCTTGTTTCCATGTCATGGCTGTTGAGAATAATGCTGCAATAAACACGGGCGTGCAGATATCTTGTCAAGATCCTGATTTCACATCCTTTGAATGTATACCCAAAAGTATGATTGCTGGCTCATATGGTAGTTCTATTTCTAATTTTGTGAGGAAACTCCATACTGCTTTTCACAATGGCTGCACTAATTTATATTCCCACCAACAGTGTACAAGTGCTCCCTTTCCTCCACATCCTCACCAACACTTGTTATCTTTTGTCTTTTTGATAATAGCTATTCTAGCAGGTGTGAGGTCATATCTCATTTTGGTTTTGATTTAATTCCTCTTTTATTAGGCAAATAATATTTCTTCAGATGTGACATTGCATCCACTGAAAAATGTAAAACAAAGATATCAGATCACAATACATTATGTTTTCATTTATCTCTTGTTTATGTTCCTTTATTATTATAATTTGGTCCCTACAACATAAGTTATGCTATACTAGACATCATGCTTGCGAAGTTTAATTAAATTCTCACAAACAACTCTGCAAGGTAGGCAATCTTATTCCATATTAAAAAATCTGAATCTCCAAATGATTAAACAATTTGCCCAAAGTCTCACACCTTATTTGTGCCAGATTCAGGATCACAACTCAGGTGTTTCTGAATCCAAAGCTGGTGTTCTTTCTTCCATGTTGCGTGGTCTCTGAAAAGACCACGAATTTAAGTCCTAACTGAAAGAGAAGAAATGTAACTAGGGAGGGAAGCAAGGTATGGCTGGCTCAAGAATAAAACAGAGATCTATGGGGAGGGTTTAACCCTCTCACTTAGTGACTGTGGGCATTAGCCCCCATCACTAGGTTTGGGGAGAATAAACAGCACGTAAGACAGGAAGGAGGCCAAAAGGACCCACCAAGGGCAACAGCAAGTCCTTCAAATCCATGTTCTTTTGGAACAGACCTTCACTATGGCTGGGTTATGGTACCTGAATCAAATCGTTCACCACATAAGTCAGTAAGACAATATTCAAATATAAATGACATCGTCAGACCACCTCTCCTGCTGCTGCCCAGAGAGGAAAGAGTTGTTGATCTTGACCTTGGTTGATGATGCAGATAACTGTTTCTCCAATCTTTGAGAAACAAAGCCCATTCTCTATCAAATATATGTCAAACATATTCTCATTAAAGAAACTGTAATATTTCACATTTGATTCTGCTGTAGGAAGAGGTGGGTTTTTGTATTCTTAGGTCAATTTAAAAATTTATAGGTCAGATTAGAGATGGTATCATGGTTAAAACCAACAGGCATTTCCATGTTTATGTGATGAGTTTGTGAAAATGATGCAAATGCATCCCATACTGTCTAAAAATATGTTTAAACTTGAAAGTGGAGGGACAAAAAAATTCACCCCAGTCCATGATTCTGTATTTTATGGAACAGAATTAAATTGTCTAAATATTGCATAAAGAAGGTCACCTAGGGACTTTTTTGTACGTGATAACTTTTTAAATCCTCCACCCAATGTCAGAAATTTTTAAACTCTAGATATTCAGTAGAGATGCCAAAGGGTCTTTAAGCAAAGAAGAAGTAGAAATCAATGCTAGAATTATCATTTTGAACAGGGTATTGACAGCTATAATAAAGTTATAGCAACTGGACCTGGGAATGTAAAGTCAGTTAATGGACTTTATTTAGACAACATCAGACAAGGACATTAGTAATAACTGTTATCTTGATGGATAAGCTTAAATTCAAGAAAATGTTTCCCCAAACACAAGTTGTTGTGAATTCCTTTCCCTTTTATCTTACAGTAGGCAGAAGATTGCAACCTCCTATTATGAAATAGCATCATAAAATGCAGAGCACAGCCACCCTGACTAAAACCACCTTTCTCCTCTGCTGATACAGACAAACTAGCAGTAAATGCTTTTTGAGCTCCTGGCATGCAGATAAATTCCTACAGACGTCCCCAATTGGACTGAGAGATTGAGAGACACAAGGGAGAGAATAGCTGAGGCCAGGAGAATTTAACATGGCAATTAGCAACCCTTCGGCTTCGCTAGACCCCACAGCACAAGACAGGATGGAAGTAACCAAAAATCTCTCCAGCAGAGGAGATGATAAATTGGTTGGGTCCCAGGGGTTGCCGGACACAGTTATTACCCAATGGCAGGCCAGGATGGTGTGAAAGTCTGTGCAGGAAGGTCAGAAAATGAAACAGGGCTTTAAATTCCCAAGGAGAGCTCCTTTGCTTATGTCTCAATTGGTGCACCCTTTCTCCTCATTTTGGAAGACTTGGATCACATCACACAATCTGTATTATTAATTCCTTCTCTATCTGAACAAATACCTTCCAAAACATAAAGTATATAAAACAATTGTAACCATTAGCAGCAGTGATTCTGTCCTCGAAAAGTTAGAAAAGTAAAAGATAAAATTGAAAATGAAAATATTTAAAGACTTCCAGAATTTTTTTTTTAAGCAGAGAGAGAGAGTGTGTGAGGGAAGAGGAATCTTAATCCTCCTTCTGTGTCAATACTGATAGCTGCTTTTAGGCATTATTTTAACCATCACATATGGTTCATAACAACTTTAGCACTGTATTGAAATTAACTCTTAACATTCCTCAATTTCTTAGGGTGTTGGGTTTTTTTAATCAGAGAAATGTGGCTAATACTATTGCCCACTTACAACACTACTGTGACTATTAATTTGCAACAGTACATGTAAAATGCTAAAAGAGTGCCTGGCACTGAGGAAGTTCTCAATATGTGTTAACAGCAATGGTGATGATGATAACGAGACTGAAAGAAGATGATGAAGATGATAATGATGATGGCTTTTAAATGTCATTCTAGCTAGATTTCATAATCCATAGAGCAGTGACCATGTCTGCCTTGTTTATGGCTAAAACCCCAGCATCTAAGCACACCGCCTGAAATGCAATTAATATTTATCGATTGAGAAAATGAATGATTACATGAGTTTTTCAAATGCTGAATTCCACACTGTGTTACTATTGATTTAACTTAATTATGAGGATGGTTAGGAGTCATTAAAAAGGAAGTGGGAAATGGATTTAGTAAAATCAATATCATCAGAATACATTAATTGAGGGACTACTATGTCTAGGGCATAATGCTTGGAATATCAATTTGCAATAGATATAAAAACCCCAAAATACAGAGGATGGCCTAATATAAAGATAATTTTCTAACTGGTATAATAAAGGGGTCAGGGGACACTTTTACAGACATCTCAATTCTATTTTTTTTGCAAAATATTTCTGTTTTGCAAATTTCTAATGTTTTTCAAAATGTCAATATCAAGAGTCAGTCTCTGTCTCTCTCTCTCTCCCCTTTTCTTCTTTCTGTTCCTTCCTTCCTTCTTTTCTTTCTTTTTTTTCTTTTCTTTCTTCTCTCTCTTTCTTTCTTCTTAAAGGCCACATATATATATGCTTTAAGTACCCCCCCCCCCGCCCCACCAAAAAAGCCCTGGAAATGTTAATTTTTTCTATTGAATTGGCTCTTGATATTTTCCACTTACATGCCATTTTAATTGAAACTCTGAACCAATTTTTACAAGGGGAAACAGAAAGCCCACTCACATTGCAATTCCTTTCCAGGGTTCCCCAGCTTTGGCCTTAACGTCCTCGACCGACCTGAGCCTCAGGCCCGAAGGAAGACTTGGCATCTCTAGTCAGTTCCTCTCATCTTCAGAAGCCTAAGGTGACATTCGGTGGGTTATTTAGGCCCACGTTACATTGGAAGGGTATTTAGTTCCATGAACTTTTTACCTTTTATGATGGTTTGTCTTCCACTGCCTTTATCTTCCACTGGCATCTCAAAACACACCATCAGTGACTTGAGAAACATTTAAGAAGTTGAAGGGCAGCCATGGAGGGGGGAACACTGGTCCAAATTTAATAGTCCAGTGTCTATGTTTAAAGTTCTTTCGAATATGTAAAATCTTAGTTCAGTGTAACAGTTTCAGTAGGAAGTGCCTAAAAATGAATTGCATTTCCTGTTTTAACGCAATATCTAAAGTTTAATGGCCATTTTTTTCTTTGCCCTGACAAAATGCTCTTTGCCTAGCCATGCTGTCCACAAAGCCAAATAATTTTCAATTTTTTTTTTTGCTGTTTTCTGTTTGCTTTTGTGGTTGCTTTGTTCTGTCATGAATACGTGATTCTATCATGGCTTAATTTATTTGACAGGCATTTGTTAGTTGATACTGTGGGCTAGACACCCAGAGACATACAGTCCAACTAGACATGATTCCTGCACTCCCAGGCCCCTCTGGTAACTCTACACATGAACTAGCTGCTCTCTGCGCACCTTCGCCCCATCCCTTAGCCCGCTCTGTTCCTCTTCATGTCACGCGTCTGTCGACATCTTACATATTTATTTGCTACTGTGTGTTTCTCCCACTATACTGTAAGTATACCTAGGGCAGTTCTTGGCACAGAGTAGGGGCATAAAAAGTATCTGCTGAAACAATTAATGAATATTAGAAGAAACACTTTAACATGCATTATGTTCTATAAGCCTGGGGGGGGAGGGTGGTCACACAGGTGTTTGCTTTTGTGATAAATCATTGAGGTGTATATTTTCGACTTACGGGTTTCTCTCCTTGTGTATTACATTTTGCAAACTTCCAAGCTTAAAAATCACATTAAATTACTTACTTGTTAGCTACACCAACTACTTCTTAATTACTAATGTCGAAATGCATTGCTTGAATGAATCACTTCATTTTATGTTTCCACAGCTTAACCTAGGTATCCAGGTGACTGTCTATCTAGGCATTTACAACCCTCAATCTTTATTGAGTGTCTACTCCATTTATTTCTCACTGTGTTATCTCTCAAGAAGTTTAGGGGCAGAAAATTCTTTACAAGATGACAACTGCTCACAGGCTAAGTGGTGTGAAGAACGCTAGACTAGCAACCTAACTTCTGAGGCCCTGAGTGTACATAACAGAGCTGGAGATTTGGGGACACTCACTGAGGTGAAGGAGTCAAAACCTCAACAGTGGTTCACAGAGGAAAGCGGGTAGACCAAATATTTAGTCTTAGTGGAACAGATCTTTTTCCAGACTGGAAGTGGGTGCAAAACTATATCTAAATTCAATGTAAGAAGTCACACATGCAATGAAAAAATCCAGTTTGGCTTCAGTATTCAAAATAAATTAATGTGATGAGCGTGTTCTGCATTTTAGAACATAAATCTGTTTCATAGATAAAATGTGGCTGGCAAGGTTGGTGGGTGTTCAGCATGGAGGATGAGATGGTGCATGCTTTTGGCATCCTTTTCCTTGCGAGTCCCCTTCCCAGTGTGTGTCACTAAGAGATGACTTCCACCTACAGCCATCACCCATGTGCTTGTGTGTCAGTGCCAGGATTTCATGTCTAGTGCCATGGCTCATTTGATAAACAGGTTAGGGTCAGTTGCATTAAATGAATATTTTTATGGTTTATGAAAGCCGATGTTTTAAAAACCAAAGAAAATAATTAATGTCCTACTTAAGGAAGGTTTATTTCAAATCCTAGCTAGGGCCCCACTGTGGCCACTGCTTACATTTTTCAAAATTGATTTTCCACCATATAAACAGTTACTCTGAAGTTACGTGTGGCATTTCCTCCCAGTAACAATGATACAGTGTCTTTGAAACATTTCCTGGTATTTCCCATTTTTCTTTCCATAATACTTATTTCTTTACACATTCTTTCCAAAAGAACTTGTACCATGCATCTACCATGCTAACTGTTGCCCTGTATGACCCAGGAAGATAGGGAATTGGGAAATTTGACAAGCAGAATTTTACTCACTCCTTGGAAATGAAGGCGTTGCTTGCATTAGTTTCCCCTCAATAAGTCTTATTCACTTTCACGTCCAAAGCATTAAGGCCTGCACTAATCAGTTCTCGCCGTATTGCTCCCCAAGGCAAACTTGGAAAGGAGAAGTTGGTCTTTAGAGCTTATCCAAGCTCCCTTCCTCTCTCCTTTCTCTTCTCTCCTCTGTTAGGGACATTTACTATTTGCTTCTTCCCCGAGGCCATGTGCACTGGCTTCCCCAGGCCTGGAAATCCACCCCACATTCCCCCATGACTTGATGTCATGGCACAAGTGTGCCCAGCTTCCTTCAAAGCTCACCTGCTTGTGTCCTCATCCAGGGGATCTCTGCTTCCTATTTCCCAAAGTAGCTATAAAAAGAACTAAGTAGATTTGTTAATATCTGTCAAAATATAGGACCTATATATCTTCTTGGAAGCAGAAATCAATGGACTTGGAGAGAGAAGGCCTCAATTCACATTCCAGCTCTTCCACTTAGGATCTGGGTGACAAATCTCATAGTTTATAAACCTTGGTTTTCTCATCTATAAAATGGAGTTGGCAATACATATTCTGCAGTATTAAGAGGCTCAGGTTAGGTGAAATGAGTGAATTTGCTTGCAAACTATAAATTTTACAGTGGTGCAATATTATTTTAATTAATAATATTAAGGGAGAAATTTAATCCTTCTTCACTGTTAGCGTGAATGTCGTGGTCTGCTCCACCTGTGTGCAGGGTGCAGGGCTCTTCTTGGAAAGCAGAGGATAGTTTGTTTTCATAATTTCAGAAATGGATACTCAATTTCTTTATTTGAGCCCCACACCCAGTTTCTTGCCCCCAATCTTTCCATTCATAAATGCTTTAGCTCCACATAACTTCCATGTGAAAACTCTCCAAGAAACCCAACCCTCCCTGGGTAGGCAGGTTACCTTGGAGAGTCAGTGCACACACAATGATAGCATTTATAACCAGGGAGTAAGAACCCTGCTTCTGTTCCAGACCTGTAGCCTCACTAAGTAAACGCAGGGCAAGTGGCACTTGAGAAAGATGGAACATGCCTCAAACTCTTTAGGAAAGTCTAGTCAGAGAGGTGGGGTGTAACTGTATATTGTGTGGCAATATGCAACATGGAGGTGGAACCAGTCACCAAGAGAGCCCTCTCTGTATAAAGGGATCAGAGGGAGTCCACTCGCCCCTGTCTGGGCCTTTATTCACTAAGTGCTTCCAAAATGTCTAAGTGTATAATTTGAGATGCCAGAGAAGAGCAGAGAAAGAAGAAGAAATATTCCCACAGCTAAAACACTGAACAACACGTAGGTTACTCAGTCTTTACATCCATACCTCTGAATAGTACAGCACATATGTTAGTACTCCAAAGAGCAGAGAAACTGAGATAGGTCTTCACACCATGAAGCTCAGGTCAGTCAAGAAGGTTACATGGTCAAAGCTGTAGAATTCTGCAAGGAACTCCAATTTTAGTGGGCTTTCTGGCCTCCGATCCATCATATAGAACTGGCTCTGCATTTCAATTAAAATGGAATCTAAGAGGAAAATCCCCAAGGGCCAATTTCAGTAGGAAAAATACTTTCAACGATTTTTATTGGCTTGAGACTTTGCCACTGATACTTCTAGACATGTCTCGATATGATTTTGGTCTAATAAAAAAAAAGTTCGAATGCCTCAAACCTCTAAGTTAAACGTCTTCCCATGGGTTATATTTAAAACACATTTGTGTAATGAAAGCACTATTTAAATTAATCATGAAAGGAAAATCCATAGAAATAGAGTGTCCTCTATGTCAACAAAATAGTTGCTTATCAATTTATTTATTGAATTGGTTACAATCAGTCTGTCCGTTTGATGTCACATAAGTCTATTGCTGTTTTATGGTTATTAGCATCAGATAATGAAAATACTATGGGCAGACTTTTCTCCTCAGCTCCAAGGATTGTCGGAAGACTTCCTCGCCAACTCTTTGAATTACTGTGCTTCCTACAAAACTTTATTTGAGAGGTATGTGAGCAGGGCACTGCCTCTGTTTTTCTAGCATTACCGCGGCTTCAGAGCAAGAGCTCATGGGCTCATTTGAAAATTCTTTTAGTGTTTTCATCCTAGCTCGTGGCATCACATTTTATTTTGGTGTATAGAAAGCGCAGTATGTGAGGAGGATAATATCATATCAAAAAGAACCCTGGAGATAGCTGTAAAGTATAACAGTTAGCAACTCGGCAGAGAACCTTCCATCAAACAACCTGAAGTGAGGTTGCTTTGTTCATTAAACTGACCTACATGAACCATTATTGCTATTTGGCTCTGAATTATTAAAAATCAGTAGCAAGATTTAGCACACCTCTAACTCCAGGCTCTCCTGTTCTTCAAGATAAAAACAGTCTCTCTTTGTGCTAGTTAGAAAACATATGTGAATGTACTAGCACTCAGCTTCTAGTGATAACCTTGTTAGTGTCTATATAACTGCATGTAACCACTCAGCATGACATCCTTTTCCATTTCTCTTTATGAATAATTTTGTTATACCTCATCCATTTTCTAGTGCTCTTTATTACAGCATGCTACTACATTTATTAGAGTTCCCATCAGAGAATTCTTCTTCTTGTTATCCTTAATAGTGCCATGTACTGCCCTCTCTTGACTGTAAACCTGGCACTGTTCAAAGCACATTTATTAGTTTATAACCCTTACATTTTAAATTCCTGCCAAGAACTTCCTGGGTGAAGAATAAGTTTGCAATAAATATTCACATACACACACACACAAACACACACACACACACACACACACACACACACACACACACGCACACCACTACTACCACCACCACTACCACCAGTACAATCACTTCTATTAGAATTATAGTGCCAAGGGGCTGCCTTTCAATCCACAAACATCAGAAAACACATGGGCTGATAACTCTTTCATTTAAACCCATTATGATCATGCATTTCAGGAAGCTTTAAGGATTGATTCTAGAACACAGACTTGGACTTGAAGCTTTGACCTGAACTACGGCATGTTGGTTTTGGTGCAACAACATTGCTATTCTAGGTTCTTATTGTGCAGACCCTAACTTGAGACAGAAATAGGCTGAGAATAAAATAGCAGCCTTGGTTTATGATGATTTCTCAATAATCTGATCCAAAACGCTTTTGCAGTTGGCCAGATTAGATATCAGCGGCTTGACATTGGCAAATTGCCTTCTTTGGGTCCACTGTAAGATCACTGTTGAAATACAGAGATATGGAAAATGAGTGGGCACTCTTGTCCCTTTGTTGGTTAATCACCTATATGTGAAATAAAAAGTTTCTCCCCCAAATGACAGAATACTCAATCTCTGTTTATCTTCTGTTCTTTGGAGGGAGAGGTGAAGAAGTTGGAAAAGGAGAAACATTGCCAACAGGAACAAGAGAAAAATGGGCAGGAGAAAGATGAAAAATAGGGAGTGACCACGACTACCATACCGTAAAAGTCTGCTATTCATGGAATTTGCCAAATGTGTATCCATACATAATCATAAAATTGACTAAAAGCTTTCACCACTTTTGCTTCAAGTGGATTTGCTCCTTCTTTCTCCAAACAATAAAATACATTATTACAGGAAGATGTAAGTTCAGAGATGCCAAATATCTTATAATTTTTGGAGCTCACAAACCCATCATTATGCATCTAGCTGCTGAAAGTCCTAATGGATAGCAAGAGGCAGCCATCGCCAATAATGGGACCAGGTCACCAGGGGAAATCCACTGGGCTTCACTCATAATTAGGTTCTGTTTTGATTCCCAGAGATGTGTGTTCTCTACTATCAAGTCCAGGAACTGCTATACATATCATTAACAGCAGTCCTTACACAGGCAGATCCTCTCTGCCTTCTGTTATTAGCTGTTATTTTTTCACATTAAACCTTCTTTTGTTTCCTTTTTAATTTTTTTGCTCTTTTTGCTGTTGGCATCTAGAATACACATGTTGTTTGCTTTGTATGAGAATTTACACCCACTAGCCTTTGCCACTGTTACTACCATTTCAAGGTCACAAGCAGAGGTGGCAGATTTAGAGACAAAATGTCCAGAGGTGGGAGGAGCCTGGAATTGGATATCTCCCAGGAGGTTATTTTTATATTCACTTACAATGACTGTTAAAATGGTGGCAATTTTTCTTTCTTTTTTTCTCCCTTCATCGTCCACAAGAGAAAAACAACACTTCATACTCCTTTTCCCCTTCCCTGACCCATCTACTTCCTGATACTGAGTTTTCCACAACTGCATCCGTAAATACTGTTGCACGATATGTTCCATTTTCAGCAAACTGGAGGCAGTTTCTTAAGTATCTAGTTAAGAGAAATTTCCTGTTGTATATATCCATTTCCAAAAACGTATGCTGAACATGCTCAACTCAATGCCTACGGTTCTTAAGACACGAATTCTGGAATGTGCTGAAACATGGAGCTTCTGTAATGGCAAAGGAAAACTTGATATTGGTATTTGACGGGCAAGCACAGCAACTGGCTCATAAAAATCTTGGTGTAAGGAGACTTCTCTAACTAGAACTTTATCTTCTAGAGAGAGACTAAGTGACAGGGATCCAAGAAGTGCAAGGAAAATTGAAAACCTAGAAGATGCCTTATGCTAGTGAGAACAGAAGACAGAAGAGAAGGTATAAATGTCAGGAAGATGAAAAGACTCATCTTAAGAAAGAAGAATAGTCAAGGGGGAGGGGGTCAGAGGCTGGGGTTATACCTGGGATCAAAAGGCAGTAAAAGGAGAACTAGTCAGTGACTCAGCGTGAAGTAAGGACGACCGCGTGCAGGTGGTTTTATTTTATTGTATTTTTTCATTTAGGAATCAAACTTTATTCTTACTGGATAACCACCTTGCTTGGACACAGAGCAGGGCCACCCAAGAGAATTGGGGTTTCCTTTCCCTTCTCAGAATGCTGCCTCAGACCATCCAAGGTGGAGTTTTTGTTAGTACTTTCACCTTCTTTCCCAGAGATAAGAGCCATTTGAATATCCTTTTTCGTGAATCTCCTGTTCATTTCTGTTGCTCATTTTTCTGATTGTGTGTCTTTTTCTAATAAGTTTATGGGAGTTCTCTACGTCATCAGGAGAGGAATCCTTTGTCATGTATATGGCATTGGAGAAAACTTCTCCCAGTTCTGGCTTGCTTTTTCACTTTCTTCTTATTGACTTGATGAATAGATATTCTTAATTTTAATGGGATCTAACTTAGTCTTTTTCTTTTTTCTTTTTTTTTTCCCACCTATTCAAGCACATGACTGACTGAATTAAATACATTAAAAATAAAACTACCTATTCAAGCACATGTTATATAGTAGAACATGTACTTGCATAGGTAGTTTTATTTTAATATATTTAATTCAGTCTAGGGACTGTTGGTAAGGGTACAAAATGGTGACAAAGATAAAGTGGAAAACAGTCCGTATTTAAACAATCACAGCCAATTGCCACCACAAAATTGCTCAACATGGACTGAAGATGAAATTGATCACTATTTGACTACAACTGATTTGTACATAACGCAAATTTTGCAGTAGACTCATACAGCCATCCCTGATGTACGTGAGTTCCTGCTTACATAAATACAAGAGGCCTTTTGACACCCAAAGCTGTTCCTTCTGAGGCCTTTCCCTGGGCATGCTTTGGATCACACACAGGTACCCCTTCTATTTTACTTTCAAAGTTCTCTTCAAATCAGAAGACTGTGGGCTTTCTTCCTCTATTTTGCTCCCATCTCATCTCATTAGCTTCTCTAAAATTTCTTAATATAACAAACCATTTTTCTTCTCCTTGGTAAAAATAAGTGCATACACTTGTGGATTCCGTATTTGGACCAGCGGCTAAGGTTCTTTCTGAATGATAATTTCTCACCGTTGGACCTGCCCAGAGGTGAATTAGGGTCCTAGGAAAAATTTAGCACAAATTGCAGGTCTACTATTTACCTTTTATTTAGAGAGATCTTTTCCCTCAACTTCTTGAGCCACTGGGAAAAAAGTTAAGACATTTTATGGTTAGATAAACATCTGAATTCCTGTGATGATTGTAAAATTTTTCCTATGACTATGTGTATGTGTCACTGATGGAAGTTAATTATTAGAATGGGCCAATAAAGGTGGTTTCTCAACATTCTTACATTTGTGTTTTCTGTAAGCATTACCCAAATTCTTCACCTCATCTACCACAACAAACAGGCCCTATCACTGCCGTATTCCCTCTCCACATTGGGATTTACTTGTCTTTTGCCAAAACCACCAAGAATCTCAAGTGCCAAAATTAATTCTTATAATATGCCACCCACCAGGCGCATGCTATTCATTTTTACTTTCGGTTTTCCAGAGTTCTATTATTTTTCCCAAAAATTTATGAAAAAGACTCATTTCCTTAAGTTAGAGCCAAGTTTACCATATTATTAATATAAATCTCTTTAAATTTTGCAGTCATTTCATTTATTAATAGTCACCTAATTCTTAGATATTATTATATATACATAAGTAACACAGTCATTGAAAATCTAATCTTTGGTTATACTGAATGTACTGTTACTATTTTCCTTTACCCCTTAACATCCTGGGAATTACAATCCACAAAAGCAACTCAAGCATTGAAAATAAACGGAGCTTACACTACAGTTTGCATTTTGGATTTACCCCTATAAACCTTTAACTAAGATTCCTGGTGAAGACCGTGCTCTCTGATCACCCAGAACAAACGGAGGGCTGTAAGTACAAAAGTAAGAATCATGAATCTTAATGATGACCAATATTCTGGCATAAATGTCACAGCTTGCAACATAGAACTTTATTATTTATATGAAAGTTTGCATGATTAAACAGAGGCATATTGACAAATATTGGATAAGTCAACTTTTCTTCATAGATTTCTTATTATGAAAGTCTTTTATGTTACCTGAATCAAATAAAATGGTCCAAACAGAAACAGTTGTTTGCTTAATGGTCTGTGAAACTAGGACCAATGATTGCACTTTTAATTTCTGGCACTTAGGCTCTCAAACATTTAATAAACTCATCACAATGCTAAAATTTTTTCTTTCACCTCTGTACTCTGTTATGGCTCAGAGATTCAATTTCAACAATGTAATCAATAGTATGATGAGGAGATTGTGGCTTTCTTTTCAGGGAGATATTACACAGAGAAATACAAGGAACCACTTTCTCAGCTAGTACGGAAAAGGAATGTAAGCAATGGCAATCCCTCTGCCTTTCCTTAACCCTACCCACAGACTCCCCCACCCCTTCACTCAGCGCTCTCTGACTCCTGTCGATTGCTCACTTCTGTCTGTTAAAACCTGAAAATATCAAAACATCAACCACCTTTCCTATATGTACTCTGTTTATCAATTATGTTACCTCATACTCTCTGAATATATTGTATATATGAAAATATATTCACAAAATATAAAATTATAAAAATGAGATAATGAAATAAACATTATTTTAAAAGATCATTAGCTAATATCTCAAGGCATATTTTCTATTCGGGGTTTATTGTTATGATAGTGGATGATAGATCCATATTTCAACTAATTTTTCTTGATTTTTTAAATTCAGTTTGGAAGAAATATTGCAAGATCCAAATAAATCTTCATTGTTTTTAGCTCACAGAATAAGTTTATTGTATGAGTGGAAGAAGCAGCTTTGTACTTTTGCTATATTCACCTGGGCTTGCATTACTGGTACCATCTTCAATGAGCATTATGTCTCAGCCAGAAAATTTGTGAGCCACTTGTCTACTTTGGAAGAGTTACTTTAGTTAAAACTTGGTAATATCATCCATAAATTTACATCATTGGCCATACATAAACTAGAACATACTCCAATATGCTGAAAATAAACAAATGAGTTGAAGGTGACTCTATTAATCATTTTGCCTTACAGAATTATTACCCTTCTCCCAGGGACACTTGCATAACACATGGTCCTCTGACACACAGACTGAGCAAGAACCATTTAAATCTGCTTATTAAATCTTAATAAAGGTTAATTGCATTCTTGTTATTAATATAGACAATAAGAATACATAGAAGCTACAGTATTTTCTTCTTGTACCTCAATAGATCATCTTGTACAATGGATTATGTCTGTGTATCCAAGTTTGGAGGCTATGTCGTCCTAACTGAAAAACCTGAAGTTTGCTCTCACATTTTTTTCTCTTCTAACTTTTAATATTGTCTCTGGATGCCAGCTGTATCACCAGTCCAAAATTCTCTTCTCAGCTGCAAACCCTTATACACATTATAATAACAATCTGCTGAACATCTCTATATGGAAATCTGACTTTTTCAAAACTGAACTTGCATTTTTGATTAATGGTTCTACCATTCATCCTTTACCCAAGCAAGCAGGCTTGATCTCTCCTCCTTTGCTTGCCACATTCATGTCAACAGAGTCCTTCTATTCCACCTCTCGCAATCTCTCCAAGCCACCACCACTGACCCTACTTTAATTCCTACTTTTATTGTTTCTGCCCTAAATGATGGGAAGTTACCTGCTGATTTCCTCTAGTCTTACTACCATCCAGAAAATTCTCATAGTATTGCTGGATGATCTTTTAAAGGGTAAAAATTTTGTTACTACATTTTAATAACTTCATGTAATGGTTCCCGTTTGCCCACAAGATAAAGAATTTGCTTCTCTAGGGCACAAGGCTTTGTGTGATCTGCTGTTGCCCTCCTCTCCTCCCTCACTGCTTGACACTACGCTTTTACGTCAGTTGTCCAAACTATCTTAAAAACCTAAAGTCACCATGATTTTTCATAAATCCATCCATTCTAGACTCTTCCCTCTGTTTAGAATGCCCTCCAACTTCAACCTATGCTCATCTGGAAAATTCATACTTACTTGAAGACCTAAATTTTCAATCTGCAAAACCTTTCCTTTTGCGGGCAGAATTGCCTTTATTCTAACCCAAGCATATCTTTTTTACTTCATTTTAACTGATACACTTACTTTTTCCCCCACTTGATGGTGAGTGTCTTCTTAGCAGGAGCCATTTCTTATTTATGTTTATAGACTGTAGCACAAAATCTAATATGCAGCAGCAAGACATTTCACTAACAACGTGTATCCGGAACTGTTCTAGGTGCTAAAGATTCTGGAGTGAATAAAACAGACAAAAATCTCTGAGTTTTTGTGGCATACATTATAAGTCACAATGGATGTTATCAATATTATAATCTATATAACAATACACTATAGTCTACATCACATTTATTGGAGCTGAAATGTGCCAAGCAGTAATAATCACTGTGTCACTAAGCTGACCACAGACTAAAAATTCACTCTGCCTTCTAGCATGGAACTCATTTCTTATAATCAGACCAATAAAAGCTCTTATTAACTGAACACAATTTACATGAACAAAATTTTTCAATTTTTTAAGCTAAAAAGTAGAAAGATTTGTATAAAATGAAGTGCATTATCTTTCAAATGTCTTTTTTGATAATGTTTGCTAAGCTGCCCCTTTCCAAACTAATTTCTCTAAATAGTAGGTACTTAGTAGTTATTTGTGAATGTGACTAAATGAATGATAACCTATTAATTTAAGTCAAGAATCTATATGATTTTTATAAATTCTCTTCCTGAAATAAAACTAGATTATTATACAAGTTGAATAAGCTAGAGCAAATATCATTTTCACCATATACATTTCTTGTTATGCTCAATGTTCCACGTCTATCTTCCCAAATCACAGGTCCACAGTCCCAATGCTGCTGGCTTTAACAATTTAAAAAGTTTTCTAGATATAATAATGATAGGTGACTATGTGCCAGATCTCATATAAGTATTTTACATGAATTGTCTCTTCCAACAACTCCAGGAGCTAGGTGCTATTATTCTTTCCATTTTACAGATGAGGAAACTGAGACTTAGTTATTCTTAATAATCTTCCTATTATCACACTGTTAATAAATAACAGAGCAAAAATTTGTTTTTCTTTTCTTTTTTTTTTTTTGAGGAGAAAAAAAGAGAAGTTTATTACTTTGTCGGCAAAGGGGGAGGATGGAGACTCCTATCTGAAATGCCATCGTCCTAATAATAAGCAGAAATGCAGAGCTTTTAAAGGGTGGGTTCTCAGCTCCAGGCAATTGCTGTTCAGCTACAGTTGATGATTCTAATTATCACATCTCTAAGCCCCTAAGAAATAGTTTATGAGAGACCCTTCCTAGCGCCCAAGGTAAGTATGGTAATATAACCATGAGTAAAAAAACAGAGCAAAGCAATATGCCAAATGAGTGGGTCAAGTACTAATCTCTATGCATGAGTTTGCCTCTTTCAGGTATCTGCCCCAGTTGGAAGCAGAGAAATGGAAGGGACCCTATGAAGTACCTTTAATAACTCATACCTCCTGAAATTGTTAGAAGTGAAACCTTGGGTCCACTATACCAGAATAAAGGGGTGCCCCACGGAAGAAAAAGACCCAAGCCTCCAGTGGAGGGGCCAGCCCTTAGGCAATTTAAAATACTTGTTTAAGGAAAAGGAAAAAAATGAAAATGTTGATATTTTTGCTAACCTTTCTTTGATTACTTTTTCTGTCTATAGGATGGAGAGACAGCTCCTTAGTGAGGATTTCCAGGCTATCACCTCTTCTGTTGATCTGTCTTGCTGCTGGGTTTGTCATCCTACCTTGTTTGACGCTGTATATGATTGCTGAATTTGCAGAAGCTGGTATCTCAGATCAACCACAGGGTGCAACTGGTAGCTCTGCACTCAGAGGTCCCATGCTTCTTTCTAACTCTGCCCTATACAGAATATTGTGTACAATGCAACAGTCCATTTAGCCTTGCTAATCCTCACTGTTGTAGTTATTGCTTATGACTTTTTTTGCCTGATAATCTGTTGTTGTAAATATACTGCCAAAGCTTTGCAATGGCTTACATAAGTATAACCTTTCCATTTGAAACATTGCCACAAATCAGCAGGAAGTAGCTGGATAACTACATTGCCCCTCCTCCCATAGATATGGAAGGGCAAAAGTGACAGGGGGGAAGATGTAATAGAGGGAATGGCCTCAAAAAAAAAAATGTCAAAAATATTTTCTGTCTCTTTTAAATGTCCTCCACTCCTTTTTGAGAACTAAAACCTATACCCCTGCCTTGGGCCAGTGGTTGGGAGTGGCAGGGTCATGTCTTTTGTTCTTTGTGCTATAGGAGATGGCTCAACCTGGACCTCCTGGAGGGAGGTCCTGAGTGGAGACCACGGGATTGTCTTCAGCAGAGATGGGACGATCAGAGCAAGAATTTGAACTTAGGGATTTAGGCCACGACATACCCTAGGTCTAGCCTGTGCTTCACTGCAACTCATCCAGGGCACTGATGCTGAAAGTGAGGACTCCAGGTCAATAAAACCATCAAACACTGTCTGCAAACATATTGATAACCTACTGGGGATTGGGACCTGTGTACAAATTCACAATAAAGGGAGAAAATGGAGAAGGGAAGAAGTGCTAAATGTGAGCTCAACATAGAAGTTGTCAGTCTTCAACCTCAAAGAATTTCAAATAAAAATTGGTCATTGGCTCAGGAAGAATGAAGAGGAAATAGTACCACACTGATTATTGTCAAAATTGTTTATGGGGAAATATATAAACAATTTTCTGCCTCTGCTTTGTGTCAGTTTCAAATTCATGCTGGCATGCTCAATGTTAAAATGTCCTGATGGTGCTTGGAAGCAGCAGAGTAGACCGGATGGAAGGGCCAAAAATATGTCACTGTTATTTGAGATTAATGTATTCAGTATAAACTGGTCTATCACGTTAGCTCTAGTTACCAAGCACAACTATGATGAATGAGACTTAGGCAATCAGGTTTTGAAGGAATATTGAATTTAGATTTGGTGAGCTTAGGGTAGAATTAGAAAAATGGAAATCATAGTGGATGACTGAGAAGGACAACAATAGGGAGATAGATGGAAGGAGAGCCAGAAACAAATTCTACCTACTTCTATCATTTTCCATGGCTATTTCCACAACTTAGCAACTTACGAACTCCCACAGCTACTCACTTCTCAGAAATGAGTTCTTTAGGATGAGCAAGATCATCAACCTTGGAGTTAGGTCTATGCTTAATCTAGGCTCCATTTCTTGCTAGTTCTGCAAACTTATCTGTACCTCAGTTTTCTCTTCTTTTCAATGGGAATAATGATATTTATCTCCAAAAATTATTGTGAGGATCAAAGAGATAATGTAGAATGTCCTCAAGACAGGCCTAAGACATAGTAGGTGCTCAGTAGATGCCAGTTCTCTTCCCCCTGCCTGGTAATTTTGCTATAAAAATGAATGTACCATCTATAAACAGATTCACAAAGACATACACAAATAAGTCACTGGCTTAGAGGAGAAAAAGAAGTAAACAGTCACCATTCAAATGTGGAAAATATTAGCATTATGCTCTGACCTGGTTTCTTCTTACATGTCTTGCTAAAAATTGAAATCAATCTGAGAAAAGAGGATGCCATTTAAGAGTCACAGAACTCAGAGAGCAGCTTCTTATAAGAAGCAGATTGCCAAGGGACTCCAAGGTAAGTGCCCTGTCTCCCTACCAAGCCGAATTTTATCTTTGAGAAGTTGTTTAGAAGACCCTTCGGTTTTCCTTAGAGTCAAACATACCTAATCCTAAATGTTAAGACCTTTTCAGAAGGAGGCTCTGAGGCTAACATCTGCCTGAGACTCAAGTTAACCAAGATCAAAGCCATGATCTTTGCTAGAGATGTGACCTTGCAGTCCAATGTGCTTCCTCTATTTCATCTGGGAATTCACATTTTTCTTCGTTTCCCTTTGTATAAGTAATATGGCATTTCAAAGAATTCTACTTCCTGTTCCTAGACTATATCTACCAAAGAAATAAAAGAGGAGTACCCTACTCACAGTCACTCTCTACACATGATGCATAATTACTATAATTATTTTTATGTTAATTTCTAGATATTTCAAAACATGACTTCATGATCAGTGAGGATTTCTAGATAAGAATTTAGAGAATTTAGCCAGCCCTCTAAGAAAATATTAAGTAGCAAACACATAGTGTTTTAATGTGTCTGGCACTATTCTAAGTGTTTTCCTTATAGTGACTCATTCAATCCTCCAAAAAGCCTTATAGGGTAGTTACTATTATTATCCCTATCGTACAAACAAATAATTTTGGACCAGGGAAGATAAATAATTTACCCAAAGTTGAATAGTTGGTAAATACAGAAGCTGCTCTGTGTTTCAATCTTTTCTACCGTATTCCACCATTCCTCATGATACTTAAAAAGCTTTGTGCAAAGTAAATCACCTTTTTCCTCCCAGTGTCAAAATTTTCCTAGTACAATAAAATTTTTGTTCTGTTCTACCCTTAACCCAACCCCTTGAAGATGGGCAAACAACTTTCTTACAATATGGAGCGGTATTATTGCAAAATTTACTGCCAGGTTGAGACCTTGCTTGCCACACTAAATTTTTATGACAGTTATAAACACCTAAAAAATCTAAGTCTATCATGGGACTGCTTATAAATTCTAATAATAACTCTCTGACCAAGCAGCATCATAAAGGAGACTAGTGGCTAAAGTCAAGTAAGCAAGAACAAAGGTTTGATGATTTCTTTAGTTTGATGCTTGACTCTTCGTCCCTTTTTCTGCAAGATAGAAAGATAAGGGGAACATGAGGAAAGGTGAAAGGAAAAGGAGGTTTCCCATAGGAGCCCGAGTAGATCTAATTTTCTGAACTCTAGTTTTCTTTTAAGTAAAATGGTATTCGATACATTGTAAAGTTCTTTGAAATTCCATTTCACTAAATCCACTCAGGATTTAGGAGGCCAATTTAATAAGTGATTGTAGAATTCCTGCCATCCGAGTGCTGCCTCAAGAGTTATTCCCCTGTTGTTTTTCTTTTCAAATATTGGAAGGCCAGTACGTACTGGGGAAATACTAAGCAGAATTACAAAAATAAATTATACAGGATGTGACTTTAAAGTAATGAGACCAATTCTACAAGCCACACCTGAAAATCAATGATATTACCAAAATTATACCTGCACTTTAGTCAAAAAGGCACAAGACACAATCGATGGGATTAGGGAACGAAAAAGGATTAGAAGAACACACACATACTCAGAGTAGTAGTTACCTCTGGGATTAAAGGGAGCTCTAGATTACTCTATAATATGTTATTTTTTTCAAGTGCAATATGCTCATGTATTTTTTAAAAAAATGTCATTTAACTCATTTTGGACTAAAGAGCATCTAAACCAACTCAGAAAAAAATTGTTGCTCAACTTCCTTTTTGCATGAATTTTCAAAGAATGAGATTTGTGCTTCAATTCTTAGCCAATATTGTGTTCTCACAGCACTTCCATTTTAGGGTTGGCATAATTATCATTGCCAAAGAGAAACAGAATAACTATTTGCCATGAATGAGATCTGATTGGTTTCTTTGATGTACTCATGGAACCCTGTCATATTTCTCACCAGGCTTCATTCATTAATTTATTCAGTAAGTCTTTCCAATATGCTTAACAGCTCCATCATTTATTTCACTTCTTTCAGTTGATTTATGATTTTATCACCCATTGCATTGGACCCAATGGTTGGGTTCTATATATATTTCTTAGACATACAAGAACAAAATTCACTTTATCTCATTTGAGAGAAAAAGCAAAGTAAAAGCATTTATTCCTACACTTGGGTTTTTCATCATAAGCAAGTGCTAATGGATGATGGTGGGGAGAACTATATCTTCAAACAAAAATGATCTGTCCTTTGGCCTGACTCTTGGAAGAAATTGGATGTATACCCTAAAATTCCTAATGTTAAAAAATATATATCTTGGTCAAGACTCAGGAAAAAGTATATTTTAATTCTACCACAGAAAAAATATTGGTTAACATGAAATTATTATAAAATTGAAAACAACACTCCACCGTGCTCCTTCCTTCCCTCAAAACAATTCCAACTTCTTCCAAAGTCTTTAAAAACAAAATAACATAAATTTATGTGTTTTTCTACTAACATTCTATTGACATTCATAATGTAGTACAGAAACACTTTTAAGAGGGGAAAATGGCAAGTTACAACATATCAAATGGCTTAGGACTGAGATGGCAGAGCGTATCCACTCACACTACGGTACCGTCTCTCACTAAGCAGGTGGAAACAAAGAATGGGAAGAGAAAAAGAGAAACTTTCATGCTTGCTGATCTCCATAATGACTCCAATGTGGAAAAATAGCTTTCCAGAAAAATCACTTGGGAAAATAACCTGCATCTCTTCTCTTTTGGCACAGGTGGGCACCCACAAATATATTCATATATACAGTTATGGACATTGAAGTGTAAGTATAGTGGATCATAAGCATTGACAAGAATTTACCGAGCCTACTGACAGTGTGAAGTGGAAGACAAATCCCTGTGGAAGGACCTGGGATAAGTCATTCTTGACTTTTTATCAAATATTGAAATTAACTGAGAATGCCTGGTACGACTGCACCCTGAAGCTAAGTGATATTCATATGAGATATTTCTGGGTTAACACTCCAACCCAGGGAATTAAGGTATAAATACTAGCTTTAATCCCTCCAGCTGCTTGCTCCCATTTGACCCAAAAGCCTTACAATACTCTGTGCTTGTAAAGGCAGTATATGTGCATTAGCAAATGAAATGTCATAGGAAAATCAACTCCTTGAAAAATTTCAAATGGATGTGTTTGTAAATATCAATTTTAAGTTGAATTTTTTAAAACCAAGGCATTTTAAGAAAATCAAGAAATAAAATGTTTATCATTAATAGAAGTCGGAGGTATATGATGAATGCCCTGATGGTATTAAGACATCTCTAATGCTTAAGCACTTTTGATGTTGTATCCACTCTTAACAGGCGCTTGTCTGAATTATAATCTCCTGACTGACATGTGTGGACAAATAGAAAGAGTAAGGGCTTTTGAATCAGACCTAGAATCATTTGCAGCTTCACTTACTAGCTATATGTCCCTGGTCGAGTAATCTGGTATCTCTGGGTCTTAATTTCTTCATCTGAAAAATGGAGATGATAAAATTTACTTCATGTAATTGTTCAATATAGAGATAATACATCATTAAACTGGGACAAAGTAGGTCTTCAATAATTGACAACTTTTTCATTCCTGTTATTGGTAAAATGAATGCCATTTAAAAACAAAAAGTTTTCCCTTCTCCTAGCAGTTAATCACGTAGGGCACTAACAAGAGTAGAAAGAACACAGCATCTATTCAACTCCTAGTATATGCCAAAAATTTCATCTCGCACTTTATATAACTTATCTCATGAAATTGTCCAAGTAATCTTCAGGAGTAGGTATTCTTAGCTTTGTTTAAAGATGAGATGGCTGAGACTGAATAAGATTAGGTAACTTCTCTAAAGTCACACAGCTATAAATGTCAAAGTATCATAAAGTGAGGATTTCTGGAATGTTGCTTGTTCGTCATTGCTTTGCTAATCGAGTCCTTGTATCTTTTCAAATTCATTTTTAACTGGGAGATTGTGTCAGGTGAAATGTCTACAATCATAAAATTACAGTTCTCACTAAAGTTGTCTTCTGGCAAGCTTTGCAAAGTGCTGCAAATACAGCTTAGTGGCTTTGTGACGATGTCCAGAAATCTTAGTAATGCAGAGCTTGGAATTTCAACGGCAGTGTTCCATAGATCTTGTCTATAAGGGAAAGGTTTATTTTTCTTCATCATGGCAAAAAGAAGACCTTGCATTTTCAAGGTTCAAAATAGACCCTCCATTTCCTGTATTTCCTTGAAATCGCCTTGGGCAACAGTTGATCAAGTATTCTGTACTATGTCAAAACTGTTTGTAGAAATGCTCTAGGAAACTGTAAATTTCAAAACATGTAGGTTTGTTGTCTTCAGAGTACAATAGCTAATAAAGTCATAAGGGCATCAAGGGCTCATTTTTATCTTGTGGGCTCCAAACTTACAAAAAACACATAGACACACATGGACACACAAAGTCACACATGAACTCCTGGATTTGCCAGATTACTGGAATATTTGTATGTCCAAGGGTTTGAAGAGATTTTATTCAAAAAGGCTAATCTTAGAATTTTTAGAGTGATTGCAAAACAATGCACAGTGTGCAATTGTTTTGTCATTCACCAGATGTTTAAGAACTGCTTGATAGAAGGAGTCATCATAAAATGTGCCTCCTGTAGCACCTTGCATTAAATTACCTTAATAAATAGCTGCCTAATGAATGAGTAAATTCATTCAGAGGCTGAACATATGAAATCTTTTTTCCCCTTTAAAATATACAAAAATAATTTCTTGGTTAAGGTGGCCAGATGAATCATAAATACATGTTTTCCAAATGAACAAATTTATTCTCACATAACTAATTCTAAAAGAATATAGCTTTAATATTCATATATAGAACATACAAAATATATGAAAACCACAAAGAAGAAAGCATACACAGTACTATCGTGTATTTAACATCTTAATCTAAGTAACTATTATCTTGTGTTCCATATATAGAAAAGAGAAAGTATAGAGAGCATTGTGGACTTCATATTCATTCATTCATGAGCAAAATTAAGTCATTTGGAAAGCTACGTTATTTTAATAGTAATAGGAAGAATTATAACAGTTATTATTATTATTTTTTTGTCTGACTGAAGGGCACTTGTGTAACATTGTTATATCTATGGAGAATTCCAGATCCTTATGAAGTTGGTAAATTAGAATGGCCAGACATTTTGGTAAGTCACTTAACCATTTCATTCATGCTGCTGTCTTTATCATAATTCTTTTCTTTAATTTTTTTTATTTCAGTATATTATGGGGGTACAAATGTTTAGGTTACATATATTGTCCTTGCCCCACCTGAGTCAGAGCTTCAAGCGTGTCCATCCCCCAGATGGTGTGCACCACACCCATTAGGTGTGTATATACCCATCCCCTCCTCACCCCTCCCATCTGCCCGACACCTGATGAATGTTATTACTACATGTGCACTTAGGTGTTGATCAGTTAATACCAATTCGATGGTGAGTACATGTGGTGCTTGTTTTTCCATTCTTGGGATACTTCACTTAGTAGAATGTGTTTCAGCTCTATCCAGGAGAATACAAGAGGTGCTATATCACCATTGTTTTGTGTGGCTGAGTAGAACTCCATGGTATACATATACCACATTTTATTAATCCACTTATGTATTGATGGACACTTGGGTTGTTTCCACATCTTTTCAATTGTGAATTGTGCTGCTATAAATATTCGAGTGCAGATATCTTTTTTATACAATGTCTTTTGTTCTTTTGGGTAGACGCCCCATAATTGGATTGCTGGAGCAAATGGTAGTTCTACTTGTATCTCTTTGAGGTATCTCCGTTTTGCTTTTCACAGAGGTTGTACTAGTTTGCAGTCGCACCAGCAGTGTATGAGTGTTCCTATCTCTTCGCATCCACACCAACATTTATTGTTTTGAGACTTTTTGATAAAGGTGATTCTCACTGGAGATAAGTCATATCTCATTGTGGTTTTGATTTGCATTTCCCTGATGATTAGAGATGTTGAGAATTTTTTCATATGTTTGTTGGCCATTAGTCTATCTTCTTTTGAAAAGTTTCTGTTCATGTCCTTTGCCCACTTTTTGATAGGTCTGTTTTATTTTTTTCTTGCTGACTTTCCTGAGTTCTGTATAGATTCTGGTTATCAGCCCTTTATCGGATGTGTAACATGCAAATATTTTCTCCCATTCTGTAGGTTGTCTGTTTGCTCTCATGATAGTTTCCTTGGCTCTGCAGAAGCTTTTTAATTTGAGCAGGTCCCATTTATTTATTTTTGTTGTCGCTGTGATTGCCTTTGGGATCTTCTTCATAAATTCATTGCCTGGGCCAATGTCTATAATAGTTTTCCAACATTTTCTTCTAGAATTCTTACAGTTTCACGCCTTAGGTTTAAGTCTGTTATCCACTGTGAGTCGATTTTTGTGAGAGGTGAAAGGTGCGGATCCTGTTTCAGTCTTCTACATGTTATTACAATTCTTTATTGCCTTCAAAATAAAATCCAAATTCCACAGCATGGCATTCAAGACCTTTTGATAATCAGGACCTGGTCTTCCCCTAATATTAACTAGAGAGTTTTGATTTCAGTCAGCTGACACTGAATATGAACTTGCTCAACCAACAGCTGAATTTGTTAGAAAGATATGTGATGTTGATGTGTTGGAAAGGAAGGCTGTAGAACTAAACTCAGAGCCAGGAGGAACCAGTCTCTTCAAAAGGACTACAGGGCAGGAGCTCTTGACTGTTCTATGTGGGGATGCTTCTAGAAACACAAGGATCTCAGAAATTTCCAGTCCTTTTGTCACTTTTTGAATCCAGGCTAGCAGAAAGCAGGGAACCTTAGTCCCACTCAATGGTATCCAGTGGGGATAAGTAGTTTCCTCCAAATAAAATCAGGTTCATAGAGCCATAAAGAAGTGGAATGAAGGGCTGCAAATATCAATAATTGTCCCTCCCTTCCAACTTATTTTCTGCCCCTCTTTTTTCATTTATTTAGGCACATGGAAGAGCTTACAGTTCCATGAATCCTCCTCCATTCCTTTGCACACACCTTTCTTTTGCTTTACCAAAATACCCTCTTTTCTTTTTTTGCCCTCATGAAATAATTCTGACTTAGCCTCAAAGACTCAGCTTTTTTTTCAAGAACTTTGCTCACATCTCTTTCTCCTACCCTCACTCCCCCACTGGGCTGGGTGTCCTCAGTCCTTCCACAGCATTCTCTGTTTATTTCTTTCATATCTCTCATCATAGGTGGCATTGTAATTGCTGACTTCTCCATCTCTCCTTCTCAGACCAGTCCCTTTGTTTGCCTGGAGCACTCTACCCTTCTCTTTTCACCCTTGGCATGGTGAGTGTTGTGTCCTTGGGAGGGGGAGCCTGGGGAAGAGGTGCTTCACGAGCTCAGGAAGTAGGGCTTCCTCATTGGGTGGGGGACTGTGAGTATCAAGTACCTACTGTGTGGGCAAGAGGCAAAGTGGAGACCTAGAGGGATGGATTCTTCAAATTCTGGGCGAGCTTATCTCCTTGGTCCCACGGATTCCTCGCCCTATGGAGAGAACCTCAGTCAGAGAGGGCCAGGTAGGTTCCCCTAAAGCTCAGTGCCTAGCAGAAGGCACACTGATTACTTGAATCCAAGGGCAATATTGCCTTACCCAGGCTATGAGTTACTTGAAGGGAAACTATGTTTAACTTTGTAAAACCAGCAATTCCTAGGTCATGTCTAGTTAATGCCCTATATGAATTTGATGAGGACTAAGTGAATGAGTTCATGAATCTTAGTTTTCTCTGAAAAAATGGAGGCTATGCTACCTGTCCTGTCTACTTTATATGAGTGATGTGAGAGAAGGGAAGCAATAGATGCAGGAGTGCTTTGAAAGGAATTAAAATTTTAAATGATTGTGTCTAACAGCTTCTCAAACAGGTTTATGAATTATTTTGGTTGCCCTCCCAGAACAAGAAACAGCAGAATGTTTTACCAAGTCAATTAGAACAGAATTTGGATTATACACACACACACACACACACACACACACACGCACACACACACATTTATGTTGTACTCAGTACAGAACCTTAGGAATTGGGTTATGACTATGAATAATAATACAAATAGAATCACTAGTATTTTCAATTCCCACAATTTATACTTCTCCCTTTCCCATTAAAAAATGTTAGGGAATCTATAATAAGGGTCCTCAAACAAGAAGAATAGAAGCTCACCAGCTGGCACAGGACTAATTATTCTTAAGACACCTAGGTGCATGCAAGCTAATCATCTTAATTCAGCAATTTCAGGCTGTATTTTATTTTGAATGTGATTATAACATAGTTTTCTTTTCTGTAACCTTATTTATATAGGAAAGATTGTCATCTGGGGTATGAAATGACTCTGGTAAAGTGGAAAAAGCAACTAGGATTTAGAGCACACAGGTTCCACTCCTGACAGAGCTGTGTTCATTCATTTGTTCATTCATTATTCATCCATTGTGAAACAGTTGTTGAGCATCTATCTTGCTGTAGAAGTTGTAGAAGGTGTGGGGATAAAAGAAGAAATAAGACCTGAGATCTGCCCACAGGAACTTGTAGTGTGGCGAAAAAGACAAAAATAAGCTGTATAATGCCGTAATGGCAAATATAAGCATAAATCCTGATTTACAGATGGACGTTCCAGAACCTCCATCATTACAAAGTAGATGATAAAAGAGAAATTAGCCCATCTAATTCATTCCTATTATGCTTTACATTTGCTCAGTTTTTAGTTTTATTTTACACCTCTCATTCAATTTTGTCAGCAAATTTGATTGATTGAGTAGCTACCGTGTCACAAGATGAAGATGACCATGGCTTAGTCAGCCTCAACTGGAGGACGGGGACTGTATTTAATTCACTCCACTTGCCATCGATGGGTGCCCCTCAGACTCATTTCGTGAGTGCTTCTTGATGAATCAGCCTTTGACAGTTAGTTCTTAATTGTGTATCCAAGATTCCTATGAAATAGCCAAGAGATTTGAACACTGCGTGTCTGCTATGAGAAAAGCATGATTAACAGAAGCTTCACTCACACTCACTTTTATCCCCATCCTGAGCTCACATTAGTGTCAATGAGTTGCAAATGTGGGTTGAGGGAAAATGATGTGTCACTGATTTTTCAAGATAAGATTTAAAATAATATGACTCTTGCAGGTGAATTAAATAATTAAAACCAATAAAAATTAAGGAACAATAATATGATTACTTTATGGTAATCGACATTTTTCGTAATGATATGATGCCATGCTAAGAAAATCCGAGCAAAAGGACCAAAGAAGAAACATACTCATAGCCTTTAAAAAATTATTGGCTGCGATACCTCAACCCTTGACACTTAATACCTGAAATGATCATGAACCATGCTGGGCCCTTTGTCATATTGTATATGTAATATTTTTTGAGTTCCTGATACCGGCTTATATTTGTTTAACATCAGTCTGCGTTTACTTCCCTCCAGCCAGGGAGATTGCATGCATGCACCAGCTGTTTACACATCTTCAGGAGGAGGAAGGGGAGTGGCTAGCTCGCTCTGCACACTATCTCATGTCAGAATAGCTTCCAAGTCACTGAGGGACGTGTGAGACCACAGAGTTGAAGGAAAGTTTGGTCTTTAGTATTTCCTTTTCTGTCTTCTTACGTTAAAAGTACTAAACCAGGCTCAACCAGGCTCTCACTTCATAGGCCAACTGCACCACCTGTGTTTCCTGATGCCTGGGATTGTGGGGCAGTCAATTATTACCACAGTAATGACTCCAAAACCTTTCATAACTTCCCCAAACTGTCTACGGTATAACTTCATATGCAACCATCCTTGAGGCTTTTTTTTTTTTAGGCAGCTTAAAAGATTTCCCCAGGCAAACAGAAAAGAGAGAGACAGAAAGAGACAGAGAGAGAGAGAGAGAGAGAGAGAGAGAGAACATGCTCATGGCAAAGAAAAACTAAGGGTAAGATGAAAATTATACAACAATTACACAATGCTATATGAAGGGTAGCCTTTAACATTGACCTCCTGGATGACCCTTTGGAGTCCTTCACCCACAGTGTTCTCCCTATGCCTCCAGGCCAGGCACCATGTTTTTGTGCTGCTACTGAGAAATAAGTCAACTATGAAAAGACAGTGCTGTTGTTACTTAAATGACAGACATACACTGCATGACTTAAAGCCCTTTAGTTTGAGTTTAGTTTTTAAGGTCATTTTGAGAAGAGCAAGCTGTGTACTACAGACAAAATAACAGAGGCGTAGGAAAGAGGAGCAGAAGGCTATGCACCATGCAGGAACGGCGTGCACAGAAGACCAGTTCACCCAGACCCCCCTGAGGGAGCCTCAACTGTGTAGAAAGCCCTGTGCAAGGATGTGCAAACATGATTATAACTTAAACCTTATGCTTAAGGAGTTTTACAAGCAAGTGCTAACTTACACTAGACATTCACTTTACAAAGGGCACTCACAAATATTAGCTCATGTAATCCTCTCTGTAGCACTGTGAAGTGGAGAGGGCATATGGGATGTAGAGTCTTAGAGTAAAATGTAGTGGAGCTACGTTCGTTTTCAGATTTTAGCTCCTGGTCTCATTGTGCTTACAGTTGGTGACTCTGAGACGTTTACACCTAGGAAGGGGAAAACAAATATATTAAATAGAACTACTGAGCAAACCATAACTGGGGCAGTGATGCCCTAGGGATATAGTCTCATATTTTGTTTCCTTTTTTCTTTTTTCCCCATTCATCCATAAACGCATTACTCACTTAGTGCACATGTTGGCCAATTAGAAATTAATACTACTTACCACCATTGTATCATCATTGTAGTGTTATTAGGCAGGGAAGATTTCTTCAAATGTGTCCACATGCTTAATTTTGCTCTAAGAATTAAAATGGTTGCATTTTATTGAACTTCTAAAATTTATTTATTTATTTAAATAAAAATATAGCACCATAATTTTGAATCTTCAGAAACATGTTCCTGCTAAAGGCAATGGAAACCCAAAGAAAAGACACAGGAACACACACACACGCACACACCCCACCTCATAATGTCTTACTAACATCCTGCAACATTATTCCACCAGCTATGCACTAAAGATGTAAACTACCAAATAGCAGAGGATAAATCATAGTTCTCTGCCTGTTTCCCATTCGCTATGCCTATATTCACAACCTTGATAGCAATAAGTAAACCTTCCTCTTCTTTTTCAAAAATTTTACAGGATGCTGTCATGTCCTTTTCTTCCCCTATTTCTCCTCCCACAATTCAGCTCACTCACAAAACGCTATAAAGTTTCAGAGAAGAGGTTTGCTCAAAGCAACTACAAATAAAGTGCATATACATAAATAACTTAGCCTGACTTTTTGTTTAATGTCCAAGATGATTGGAACAGATTGTATCATGAACTACTTTCCCTTTGGCTAATTAAATAGCAGTCCCCACTTACCATAAAGCATATTCTTATTAAAACAAGTATCTATAGTCACTCCACTGGATAAATTACTCCCCAGTAAGTGCCATAAAGCCCATTACATTCCTGCTTCAGGAATGGAGCAGGTCCAAACAGACAATCAAAGGATTTCACTGGGATTATTTTAGATTAGAAAAACTAAGGGAGACATGCAGCCTTGACAAGATCGTAAAGGCATAAAGGATAAATTAGCGGGTTCCATACCAAACAAAGTACTCTAGTGGTATCACAGTATATCCAAAAGTAAAAACAAATTCCTGCTGTATTAACCTTCGCCAAAATGGAAATCTGTTTATGCAGAAATAAAAATGTCATGAACAACTGTTATCTCCTGTGCAAATCAAAATGACTGTTTTGAATATTAATTCAAAATAATCCTTTCAAACCAACAACTATGAAAATGTACCATAGGAAAGAAAATGTCTTCATTTCAATAAATTGCTTTTTATGTTTAATAGAAAAGGTTATGTTATGATTTATCATATTAATGAACCATTATGGCATAACCATATTTTTATTGCAATATATTACCTGCTAAATGATGCCTTTTTTTTTCAGGAGAAAAAATTTCATAGGACATATTCTATGGGAGTTTTTCTTGCTGCCAGTTGTTAAATCTTTCAAAAGCTGTCAGCAGTCTCAGAAATCAAGTTCAAAATACCATAGCTAACACGAGCATAGACATAGGCTAGTCTATTTTTAAATTGTAATACAAAACTGCCAGAGTAATACCTAAACACAAACGATGATTTAAAACAAGATCATCTTATCTAGCTTGTCAATGCAAAGGACAAAGTCAGCGAAGTGAAATTTAACCCATAACTTCTATAAATATCACTAGACATTTGAGAGCTAAGAGATTTTTTTTTTTCGGGCTAATTTGTCTTTAAACTCGTCATACACTAGAGCCTTCCTGCACTAATCCCTCTCAGGCCCCGTCCATGCCAGCCGCGGGGAGTATGGGACACCAAGGCGGGTGACTATCCAAGGCAGTCAACACACTCAATGCCCTACCTTGTCTCAGTCAAGCAAGCCCTTTTCCTTAAGGGTGAATGGGTGGCAAAGACATAGGCATCTGCTCTGGAAAATTCCGCAAGAAAGGAGCCGGAGTTCTTTCTACAAACGGCATTCTGGGTTTTCCCTGTGCAAGCACTGATTCACCATACGACTTCTGAAGGACAAGACTGTCCTCAGCATCGCAATCACAGCGACATCAGCTGAGACCCCCTCGGAATATTCCAGGCTTATGACATCGAGCTAGTTATCTGACAGAAACAGAGGTGGGACCTTTGGGTCTATCCTCCTGCTTAAGCTGCTGCTGCTGTCATATTTTTGGTGGCGAAGCCCTGAAGAAACGAAGGCAGGTGCTGTCATTTCTTAAGGTAACGACTGCCTTTGCTGTCAGTTCGCGGGTAAGCTCACCTTTGGCTGCTGCTGATAGATGTTACAGCCCATCATTCGCTTCACACATATTTTCTTGAGAGTATAACATGTGACAGCAATGCGTTAGGTGCTGGAGACAAAAGCGAACAAGACAGGTGAGGCTCTTACTCTCAAGGAACTTTAAGTTTAATGAAGGAGACAAACATTGAATAAGTATTCAAACAGATTAGATATTTGAAATCTGTAAAAATGTAGTTTGGGGAAAATTCCTACCATCTTTTTCCCTTTTAAAAAATGATACAAATAATACACAAATACATGTATGTTCCAAAATACCTAAGCAATACAATATTGTGAAAATTGTCCTTCTTTCTCCCTGTAACCTACCCCCTTCCCATAGACAACTACTGCACTTACATTTGAAAATAATATCCAGACAAGTACCTACCTATATACTTAGATGCACACACATACAGGTTTACTTTTTTTACATGATATTATAGTATAAATTATGCAATTGCAACTATACATGAAAAATTTTCCATATAAATGTATAGACACCTTTTTTTTTGTAATTATTAAGTTCCCATATATGACCATAACATAATTTACATAACAATTTTCCTTTGGTGGATGTATGTGTTTGTCTACTGTAACAAACTGGCACAAATTAGATGGCTTAAAACAACAGAAATTTATTGTTTCACAGTTCTGGAGGCCAAAAGTCTGCATTCAGTATCACTGGGCTGAAATTGAGTTGTTAGCAGGGCCACAGTCCCTGTGGAGACTCTAGGGGAAAATTCATTTCTTGTCTCTTCCAGCTGTTAATGTCTGCCAGAATTCTTTGGCTTGTGGCTGCATCAGTCCAATCTTCAAGGCCAGCATCTTCAAATCTCTCTTTGTTCCATCTTTATGTCATCTTCTCTGTGTGTGTTTAATAACCCTCTGCTTCCCAAGTATGAGGACACTTGTGATTACATTTATAGCCCACTTAGAGAGTCCAAAATAATCTCCCCATCTCAAGATCCTTAAATTATTTCTGACAAGTCCTCCCTTTTTTTTTTTTTTTTTTGCATAGAAGGTAACATTCACATATTTCAGGGACTAGAACCTAATAAATGTGGGGGCCATTGTTCAGCCTACTACAGTGGCCATTTAAGTTGTTTCTATTTGTTAATACAAACAGTGCAGCTATTATGATCATTGATCAAAACATTTACTTGCATAAATATTTTGGCAGGTGAGATTTCTAAAACTGAAATTTCAAAATCAAAGAGTCCATGCAACAAAATATTAAATAATGCCAACATATTCTCCAAAAAAGAAAAACAAAAAACCGAAAGTACCACATCACTGTATATATACTCTCCAAAACACTTGATGGAGAAATTCATTTCCCTACACTTTGTTGAATATTACATATTTTATCTTTGTTCTTATCAATTTGAAAAGTACAGGCTGGCAGAGTATTGTTGATTTGAATTTTCTTCATTATTAATAGGTTTAAAAATTCCTATTCGTAATGAGAGAACATCAGAGGAATCCAATGAAAGAGGGATTCAGAACAACAAAGCAGATTGTGCCTCTTCCCTACCACCTTCTCTACTAAAGAAGGCATGGAGGGCAGTGGCTTTCTGTTTAACTCAAAGGGGAAAGAAAGCAGCTCACTGTACAGTGTATAATCTCTTCAGGATTGAGGAGCACAGAGTACGTGGTGGGGAGGTTCTAGGGGTACAATGAAGCCTGAGGTTCCAGTTGAGCTCCATATCAGATACTGAGGGGAAGGGGCTGAAGGAGAGACAGCTCTGTCTAGCAATTAAATAAGTGCATTGAACTCTCTGTCCACATGGTAAGTCCTTCCGATTTAGGCAAGTGCATTCTGGTGGCTTCCTGTCTCTAACACTCCTTGCCCACTAATCCAAGTCCTATGGCCTGTCCTCCCTCTTAAGGAAGAAGGCTACTGGAAAATGGAGCCCTACAAATCTAAAAGGAATCTTACACCAGGTATCTGGACTAATCAGTAGTAATTCACTTAGGAGAATGACCTAACAACCAAGGAAAACTAGGCACTTAAGGAAAACTAACCCATGATAGAAAAGGATCAAGATTGATAAAAAGAGAAGGAAAAATTGATCTTAGTGGAAACAGTAATAATCCAAAGAAAAGAAGAAAAATTTAAACAATTTTCCTCAGAGCTTTTACCACAATGTATCTGCAAAGTAATATGAATCAGATAATGCCGTAAATTATAGTAGACTCAATAGAATGGAAAAATACATAGTTTCTGGGAAGTATAAGGTGTACTTATTTGTATTGACATACAAGAAAGTCTAAGACTCGATGTTAGGTGAAGAGAGTTAGTTCCACAATGCTGTGAATGGTGCAATTCCAGTTGCTGAAAACTCGTAATACATGGGAGAAGGTGTGGAAGATATACACCAAACTGTTTAGTACAGGAGAAGGAGGGAGGGGAAGGCTGAATTTGTTTTACCGCTTCTGTACAATTTGAAGTATTTTTTAGTGAATGTGGATTATTTATGTAGTTGAAAAAGTGACAAAAAAGGTATAAGAAACAATATTACGTTGGTGCAAAAGTAATTGTGGTATAAGAATGGTTGAAATTTGCTGTTTCATATTGGAATACATTCTTAAATAAATGTGGTTATGTTATACATCATTTTAATGTACATTTCTCTCTTTTTGTTTTGCTAATGACTTATTACTTGCTGTTTATTTTATATTTAATTTAGACTATGGAAATGATATTAGACAAAAAGCAAATTCAAATGATTTTCTTATTTGAGTTCAAAATGGTCATAATGCAGTGGAGACAACTCGCAACATCAACAATGCATTTGGCCCAGGAACTGCTAACAAACGTATGGTGCAGTGGTGGTTCAAGAAGTTTTGCAAGGGAGACGAGAGCCTTGAAGATGAGGAGTGCAGTGGCCTGCTATTGGAAGTTGGCAACGACCAATTGAGAGCCATCAACAAAGCTGATTCTCTTACAACTACGCAAGAAGTTGTGGAAGAACTCAATGTTGACCATTCTACAGGTTGTTCGGCATTTGAAGCAAATTGGAAAGGGGAAAAAGCTCACTAAATTGTTGCCTCATGAGCTGACTGAAAATCAAAAAAATCTTTGTTTTGAAGTGTTGTCTTCTCGTGCGCAACAACAATGAACCATTTCTCAATCAGATTGTGATATGTGATGAAAAGTGGATTTTATATGACAACTGGCTGCAACCAGCTCAGCAGTTGGACCGAGAAGAAGCTCCAAAGCACTGTTGGTCTGATCTACTATAGCTTTCTGAAGCCAGGTGAAACCATTCCATCTGAGAAGTATGCTCAGGAAATTGATGAAATGCACTGAAAACTGCAACACCTGCAGCTGGCACTGGTCAACAGAAAGGGCCCAATTCTTCTCCCCAACAATGCCCCACCACACGTTACACAACCAACGCTTCAAAAGTTGAATGATTTGGGCTATAAAATTTTGCTTCATCTGCCGTATTTACCTGACCTCTTGCCAACCACTTCTTCAAGCATCTTGACAACTTTTTGCAGGGAAAATGCTTCCACAAGCAGCATGCAGAAAATGCTTTCTGAGAGTTCATTGAATCCCAAAGCATGGATTTTTATGCTATAGGAATAAACAAACTTATTTCTCATTGGCAAAAATGTGTTGATTGTAATGGTTCCTATTTTGATTAATAAAGATGTATTTGAGCCTAGTTATAATGATTAAAAATTCACAGTCTGAAACCACAATTACTTTTACACCAACCTAAATAGTATTTCATTGGTAGATCTTTGGTAAGCGTCTAATGCACTGGATATCACAGAGACTTTTAACATTGGTTTTAGCAATAACTTGTAAATGAGAATGAACTTAGTACACAAGAGATACTCCATTCCTAGTCATTCATTTTAAGCCCTTCCAAACATACATTTGGGTGTCATCGCAGGGTACAAGTGAGACCACCAGCACTGATGACACCACTTTTCTACTTTTGCCTTTATTTCTAAATACATTCATACCCACCTGATGCAGATAAATTAGTGGGTGTTCAAAGATGTGCAAACATTTTGTCATTGGTCTGAAAGGCACTGACTTAGGGAACAGATTAGATAATGACTGAATATGTATCTGGTAAAGGACAAGTGGGTTGCATAGAAGGAAAGAACATTATTAGTATCCAAAGAGTACTTGAAAATGAGGCATTCCAAAAAGGGAAGTTTATAGCAGCACAATTCACAATTGCAAAGATGTGGAAACAACCCAAGTGCCCATGAATACATGAGTGGATTAACAAAATGTGGTATATGTATACCGTGGAGTTCTACTCAGCCTCAAAAAACAATGGTGACCTAGCACCTCTTGTATTATCCTGGATAGAGCTGGAACACATTCTACTAAGTGAAGTATCCCAAGAATGGAAAAACAAGCACCACATGTACTCACCGTCAAATTGGTTTTAACTGATCAACACTTAAGTGCACATATAGTAGTAACATTCATCAGGTGTCGGGAAGGTTGCGGGGGGAGGAGGGGATGGCTATATACACATGTACTGGGCGTGGTGCTCACTGTCTGGGGGATGGACACACTTGAAGGTCTGACTCAGAGCGGGGACAAAGGCAATACACATAACCTAAACACTTGTACTCCCATAATATGCTGAAATACAAAAGAAAAAAAAGGGAAGTCTGTATTCTTTTTTTTTTTTTTTTTTTTTTTTTTTTTTTTTTTTTTTTTTTTTTTTTTTTTGAGACAGAGTCTCACTGTCGCCTGGGGGCGAGTGCCGTGGCTTCAGCCTAGCTCACAGCAACCTCAAACTCCTGGGCTCAAGCAATCCTACTGTCTCAGCCTCCCGAGTAGCTGGGACTACAGGCATGTGCCACCATGCCCGGCTAATTTT
>RJWJ010001253.1:115888-141782 GCA_004363605.1 Indri indri | reverse complement strand
AGACAGAGTCTCACTCTCTTGCCTGGGGCAAGTGCCGTGGCGTCAGCCTAGCTCATAGCAACCCCAAACTCCTGGGCTCGAGCAATCCTACTGTCTCAGCCTCCCGAGTAGCTGGGACTACAGGCATTCGCCACCATGCCCGGCTAATTTTTTCTATATATATTTTTACCTGTCCGATTAATTTCTTTCTATTTTTGGTAGAGACGGGGTCTCGCTCTTGCTCAGGCTGGTCTCGAACTCCTGAGCTCAGAACGATCCGCCCGCCTCGGCCTCCCAGAGTGCTAGGATTACAGGCGTGAGCCACCGCACCCGGCCTCTACCAGACTTCTAATGAGGCATATAACCTCAGTTTCTCTATGCCTTATTATTATTTATTCACCACTTAAAGTTGGTGTGATAAGATCTGTTGCTCAACAATGGTGTAACACTTAATTGGTGTTTGTAACAAATTTGAAGTACACAGATGTTTTTAAAGAATGCAAAGTACTTAATTAGTTTATCAGTATCTCTCTTTGTGCTTTGCTGAAATTTAATTTTAAATTAAATTTACATTAACATTTAATTTTTCTTACTTGTGCTTGGTAAAACACAGAGACATCTAAAACATTAAAATACAAAACCAAAAAGTGCTGCATTAAAACACATTTCATAAACAAAATGATAAAAAGCAATTGCTTTCCCATTTAGTTTTAGAGACCATTATATACATATAAGAATTTTTGGTAGGGTGCCCTGTAGGGCAGCGGTTCCCAGCCTTTTTGGCACCAGGGACCGTTTTCATGGAGGACAATTTTACACAGATGGGGAGTCGGGGTATGGTTTCAGGATGATTCAAGCACATTACATTTATTGTGCACTTTATTTATATTATTATTACACTGTAACATATAATGAAATAAGTATACAACTCACCATAGGTGGGGGACCCCTGCTGTAGGGTGACCAAATCATCCTACTTTGCCTGGGACTTCCCAGCTTTAACACTGAAAATTCCATGTCTCAGGAGACCCCTGTCCCAAGCCAACTGGCACTCTAGTGCCCTGCCATCACCAGGGTTTTTTTCATAGCTTGTAGTTCTGTTATCTTCCCTTAGAAAAATCCCAGTGCTATTTTAATGTCTATTTACCCCGAAAGCACCTACATAGTCTTCCTGTTAGTATTTAGTTCATAATCGTTTGGTGAGCATATACATACTTACAGAGTTTTGCTTCATGAGTAAATATTTAATAAATGTATGCTAATATTAATATTTATTGACTTTACTAGGACATGGGGACAACGGAAGTACCAAATTACCAATAAATCTTTTGGTAAAAAATTTTGGTAAAAGATTACCCAAAAAGTAACTTGTCATTTTTTTTCAAGACTCTTGTTCTGTTGTTTACAGACGACTGTACTTCTAGTTAGTAATCACCATAGCTTTAAGAACAAGTCATTTAAAAAAACAATGTATGTGGGTCATCCCTTGGCCAATTTGGGGCCAGAGAGAAGTCGTTCTACTGGTTTTCCTTAAATAGCACCATAACCTAACCTGAATCTAAGATAGTTTCCAAAATATGCATGGAATGAATGTTGCTGAGAATCTGGTTATGAAGGTTTTATTCATGAACAGGAGATCCAAAAATGTAGAAGCATTGTAATATTGTTCATGACATTGATCAAAAAAGAAGCCATGAGGTGGGATGCAGTGGCTCATCCCTGTAGTCCTAGCACTTTGGAAAGTCAAGATGGGAGGACTGCTTGAGGCCAGGAGTTCAAGACCCGCCTGAGCAACATAGCGAGACCCAGTCTCCACAAAAAATACAAAAATTAGCTGGGCGCAGTCACCTGGGCCTGTAGTCCTAGCTATTTAACTCAAGAGGCTGAGGCAGGAGGATTGCTTGAGCCCAGGAGTTTGAGGCTGTAGTGAGCTATGATGATGCCACTGCACTCCAGCTTGGGTGACAGAGTGAGAATCTGTCTCAAAAAAAAAAAAAAAAAAAGTCATGAGTTCACGGAAAAGGTTTCTGAGAAAAAAGCAGACCAATTTTCTTCCCTAGAAAATGAAGATGACACAGGCTGTGTACATATATGCATAATTAAAATAAAACCTATTAAAGTTGTAAGTCCAATGGACTATTTGTTTCCACAAGATGCAAGACGATTTGTGACAGTTTTTAAAAGTTCGTAACTATGTGCCAGGTACTGTGTTAAGTGCCTCAAAGACATTATTTCATTTAATACTCACAAATAATCCTATGAGATCAGGAATTATAATCCTCCAAAGTGAAGCTCAGAGAGGTTCAGTAACTTGTTCAAGGTTAGAGATAGCGACTGGAGGCGCAGAGACAAATTCAGGTCTGCAGGTCTGTCTCCTTCAAGGCCTAAGCTCTTCACCTTCCGCCTATGCTGCTTCTCAACATTGTTGACATTAACTTTGGTAAAATTCTACCTCCGGTTCTAACTTTTCCTGACCTTCAGTCTTGTACATTAGTTTATGGAATTGCCTACTCAACACCTCTAACTTGATGTCTAACAAGCACCTCAAACTTAACATGTTTCAGTAAATGGTACCACCATTCACCCAGTTGCACAAGTTCCAAATCTAGTAGGCATCATTGATTCCTCTACTAACTACACAGTAAAGCCATCAGCGTTGTCTGTTGGCTTTGCTTTCGATTTATATCTGAATCTGACCACTTAGCATCTCAACTGCTACAATGCTAGCTCAAGCCAAAATCATGATACACCTAGGAGACAGCCTCATAATTGGTCTCTGTTTTCATAGTCCATTCTTCACAAAGCAGCCAGATTTCTCTTTTTAAAAACAAAGATCATTTCACTCTTCTGCTTAAAACTCTTTAATGCTTCTTACAGCAATAATGTAAACTTCCTAAGATGGCCTACAAGGCCCTACTGGCCCTCTGCATTGATCTGCCTTCTCTCACTTTATCCCTTAACACTCCTTTGCTCAGTATGTCTCAGTCACACTGGCCTGATGTTTTCAAATTTCTCTGTGACGTAAAGTCATACACTTTGGGAGGGCAAGGTTGGGGATTTGAGGAATCTGGTAGAGGTGTGAAAGAGTTTCCTAGAGTGGGAAAACAATTCAGAAAAAATTAACAGGATTGCTGGGTAGTATTGAGGGTTCAGTTGGGCTTGGTGATTAAAATTTATTAATAGAATGCATATGGCCATGCATATTTCTATAACAGTGGTCAGCTGCTCCAGTACCAAAGAGGAGGATATGAATCGTAGGCTTCATTCAAGATAGGAGTATTATGAATAGAAAGATGGGGAAAAGGAGTTTAGGGTACTGACAAGTATTACTGAATTTTTTCCCATGAGTGTATCACAAAGGGGATAGGGTAGAGAGAAGGGTTGTGTCTATAGCTTGCCCAAGTTGTGGTAACAACCTAGGATTGCTAAATAGAAACACTGAATCAAAGAACCCAAACCTACTGGCACTGATGTTAAAAGCTTTAATTTGTGATTATTTTAAGAAATATGATTACTGGTATTTAAAAACTTACAGGCTCGGTGTGGTGGCTCACGCCTGTAATCTTAGCAGTCTGGGAGGCCAAGGCGGGAGGATTGCTCAGTGTCAGGAGTTCAAGACCAGCCGGACCAACAGTGAAACCCCATCTCTATTAAAAATAGAAATTAGCTGGACAACTAAAAATATATAGAAAAAATTAGCCGGGCATGTGGCGCATGCCTGTAGTCCCAGCTACTCGGGAGGCTGAGGCAGAAGGATTGCCTGAGCCCAGGAGTTTGAGGTTGCTGTGAGCTAGCCTGACACCACGGCACTCTAGCCGAGGCAACAGAGCAAGACTGTGTCTCAAAAAAAAAAAAATAAAAATAAATAAATAAATAAAATCTTACAAAATGGACACATTGGTAAAGGCTTATTTACATTATAATGGAATTTTTCATGTTTCAAAATCAATATCCAAAGGGAATCCGTAAGTTAAACAGTAAGATTTATCAATAATTTAGGGATTTCGATTTTAAGAGACTTTCAATCTGGACAATCCTTTAAATTATTTTAAGAGGGAGCCTTCTTACGCCTCTCTTTCAGAACACTTCTCTGGCTCTCCTGTTTACAAAGATTTAAGTCCACTCTAGGAAAGGCATAAAATGTTCTTACTGATGGGACCCCTGACTAACTTGCCCAGTATTTTGCCATTTACTTTCCTTGCACTTTAAGATCCCCAAACTATTAACTACTTTACACCTTCTGTGCTTCACTTGTTCTCTCCAGCTAGACCATCTTCCCTACCTCCTCCGTTGAACTGCTAGCCATTCATCAACACTCGGCTCACACAGCACACTTCCAGATAAGAGTTAAGCATTATCTCTCTTGCTACATTAGTTTCTTGTGGATATTTCTATCATTGCCTCTATTGTGTTGTAGCATAATACATTTTATATGCTATGTAGTTTATAATACATACGCATTATAAAGCATTTTTATGATTGATGTTTAGGGTTCCCAGTAGCTGAAACAGGGCCAAGGGTTCCCCTGATCTTGGCCAGGTCCCTTTCCCTTTCCGAGCTTCAGGTTTCTCAGGTATAAAATGGGTACTATGCCTTCGTGAAGATGAGAGATAATATATGTATAGCTCTTAAACAGTGCTCAATTAATGAAAACCATACTGCTTACATTGTTTAGAGCCCTCAAGAGGCGCTTGTCGAGCAGAGTTCAGGAAACGCCTTTTTAAGATGACGTCACTATAGGAGACTTAAATACCACTGCACGTCTGTACAAGTGGACAGAATCACACGAACTACTTAAAGTGAGGTTCACCTGTCACATAGTTTGGAGGTTCTGCTCACAACAAATTTCCATTCAGTAGCCCGGGCAACAGGAATTTTGGCTCCACTGCTAAGGGCTTCCCGGAATCACCCTAGGCGGGCGGGAAGTGCCTTTGCAGCCGGGTGGGAAGGCCGCCTTCCCCGCGTTATTGCGTGAGGGTCCTGGATCTCTATGGCCTGCGGTAAAAACCACCGCCTGGGCGGTCCAGGGGTCCCTCTCTCGGGGTCTATCCGGTCTGGGCCCGGCCCAAGGAGTGCCAACGGACCCAAGCAAGAGGACAATTCCCGCGCCACTGCGTTCCCAGGCCTGGGTAGGCCAGGTCGTGGGGTCTCCCCACACTCCACGCAGGGGCAGCGGGGCGGGCCGCAGTGACGCAAAGAGGAGTGACGCGACGACGCAGCGCGACGCGCTGACGCACGCCCCTTTGTTGGCTCAGTAGCGATAGCAGCGGCCGTGGAGGTGGCGCTGGGGACTGTTTCTTCTCGGAGGCCGGAGCGGAGCCGCGTTTGACTGAGGCGGGCAGCAAGCGGCCCCCTCGCTCCCTCCCTCCCTCTCTCCTCCGCGCCCTCCCCGCCGCCACCAGTCTCCAACCGCCGCGCCCGGGGAGGAGCCGCGGCCCGCGGGGCCCGAGCCAGGCCTGCGTCCGGACATCAGCCGGAGCCGGAGCGAGAGCCGGGGCCTCGGCGTCCCCGCCCTCTCCCCGCCTCGGCCAGCGTCCGGCCGGGCCCCCGCGCGTCACGCCATGGACTCGGACGAGGGCTACAACTACGAGTTCGACGAGGACGAGGAGTGCAGTGAAGAGGACAGCGGCGCCGAGGAGGAGGAGGACGAGGACGACGACGAGCCGGACGATGATAACCTGGATCTGGGCGAGGTGGAGCTGGTGGAGCCCGGGCTGGGCGTCGGCGGGGAGCGGGACGGACTGCTATGCGGGGAGACGGGCGGTGGCGGCGGCAGCGCTCTGGGGCCCGGCGGCGGCGGTGGCGGCGGCGGTGGCGGCGGCGGGCCGGGGCACGAGCAGGAGGAGGATTACCGCTACGAGGTGCTCACGGCCGAGCAGATTCTGCAACACATGGTGGAATGTATCCGGGAGGTCAACGAGGTCATCCAGGTGAGGGCGGCCTCCGCGCCAGCTTGACTAGGCCCGACGTGGGAGCGGATACGGGCGGTCCGCGCGGCCCCGAGGGGCAGGCCTGGGCCTGGTGCGCAGCCCGGTCCGATGCCTCCCGGCCCTGTCTTCTCTATGCCTCTGCTGGAGATCAAGGGTGTCGAAAGCAGACGTTTGCCGGTTTGCCGGGTGTGGGGAGGTGCGCTGGGGGCGGTGCTTCCCAGGTCCTGCTATGGCGGAGACCTCCGGCAGCCTAAGCCTTCTCTTGCGGGCAATTCCTGCGAGTCCCTGGGCCGGGTGTCCTTCCTCTGGCCCGAGGAGCGCCTGCAGGGGCGGGGCGGAAGAGGTAGGGTGGATGGGGAAGAGGAGTCAGGAAGAATTGGGCCCCTACGAAGGTTACCCCGGCCCTCAGTCTCACTTGAGCACTTTCGGAAGGGATTAGGGTAGGCCTAAGAGCAGCTTGGTGTACGGTTGCCCCAAGTGGGCACTGGTTAATAAAGAAATGGATCTCCTTGGCAGTGTTAAGTGCCTACTTAAAGGTGGGGGCAGGGAACTAGTTCTCGGAAGAGGTGCTGATGGGTCTTCTTTTCCAGTGGTGAGGATTTTGCTTGCATCTTTTTACATCTTTGCTGTTTGGAACCTAACTGCTGCTTTTTCCCGTCATAGCATATGATTTGCTTGAAGCTGTTGGAATAGTTACGGCAGATTGTACACCCGTCCTTGCTGCTAAAACAACAACAAAGTGCAGTGTTGTCTAATATTGGACAAGACTCTATTGTGAGTTAGAAAGTAGAGGCTTTCTGCTTCTGAACTCCTTTCTCTGATAATTTCTATTTAGTGGCCAGTAAGTTAGGCTTGGTTTAAGTTGATCACCGTATCTTATTTAACCTGTGAGTCAGATTGTGCATTTTTGAGCTTTAGGAAATCAAAAGTTTCCATTTGTTTGGGGAAAAAAACCAGTTGTCCCGAAGGGCTAGGGATATAGTTAAGAATAAAAACGAAGTCTTGATTCAGTGTAACTTTTAGAAAACACTAGTTACATGGAAGGAAACATAGGAGCAGCAAGTTACTGTTGCCCTCTTGCATGTCAGTCTTTTTTTTACCTTTAACTTGGTTGGCTGAATATTCACTGACAAATCAGAGGTCTGTCACTGCCCGCTCGTTGACTCTCCATTATTAACAGATTTTTATAGTGTTGTCTAAAAAGCAACAGTTTTGGTAATTGAACCATTTAGGCACTATATGAAGACAGTGTTTTGCATAATAGAAAAATTTGATATCTAGTGCTAATACTAAACAGTGGAAGTCTCAAACTTTAATGTAGAGAACACAGTGTAAGAAGGAAATTGAGGATTATAGAAGTAAGATAAGTTTTAAAGCTTTTTCTCATCCTAAAAATATGACAGTTGAGTTCTTAGGCCACTAAATTGAGAAATTTTCTTTTTTTAAAGGGAACTTTATTAAAGAATTTGCAGTAAAACTTTCAATTTTTTTAAGTCTACAACTACATAAAATCTGATGTTCTCAAACTTATCACCTACCTTACTGGAATTTTAATTAGCTTTTAAAAAAATCATGAATATTTATTATTTAACTTTTTGACTGTTTTCTTATAGTTAAATCTCATCCAGCTTTCTCAGCTCTTAGGTGTACCTTAATCACTGTGGCCAAAAACAGGTTCTTTATGTCACTTCTGGAATAGAAATGTTGCTAATGCATATGACGTCATTCTTTATCAGTTTAGGTGAGAAAGATTAAATGCTGATGAAATGAACTAGTAAGACCTACAAAACACTAGGGATTTTTTTTTTTTAGGTGTCCTGCTTTTACCTTGTTTCCATGATTTTTGAAAAAACTTTTTTCTAGTCTACTTCATTATAAGGATGTTTCTAATAGAATTCCTGAACATGTAAGTATCTAAACTTTATTAAAAATAGCAGTAAAATCAAAAGGTAGGATGTATACCAGATCATCTTTTCTCAAAATGGTATACTTGTTAGGTCTAAACTAGGCTTTGGTTGTGTTACAGGTTATTTATGTTAATAGAATTAGACTTAAAAAGTTCACAGCTAATACATGCACATTGTAAGAAAAATCTGATTAGGCAATAAAAAAAAAGTCTTTCACCCAGAGACAGAGAGAGACATACAACAAAATACGAACTGTAGTTATCTTTCCAGACCTCTGGATAGCCAAACAGTGGAAACATACTGCATGTTCTATTTATGTTTTCAGTGGGACAAAAAGCAGGTTACAAAAACAGAAAGATTCTCTGAACAACTCTGTCCTGTCAATAAGTAACTATTTTTCAAGAGCTTATGTGATTACCGATCTAAACTGATTTATTTAATCAGTCTGTTATTGGCCTTTTTATTTTCTTGTTTCCGACTTTTATATACATTGTTGAAAATATCCTGATAGGTCAATCTTCTTTTCTTTCTTGGGATAGATTGAATTGTTGAGTCAAAGAATTTGTTCGTTATCAAGGCATTTGATACATATTACCACATTGCTTTCAGAAAAGTCATACAAGTTTTCCCCACCACTTGGTATTTGATTGGCATAAGATGGTCAGTTAAAAATGTGCTCATTTTTTAACTGGTGAGGTTGAACTTTATCATGTTTATTGGGCTTGGTATTTCTTTTGTAAATTGCCCTTTGCTTTTTGCTTGTTTTATTCTCTTTTGGGGTGTTTATAAGACCTCTTTATATTAATAGAGGTTTTAAATGTCTGTTGTCTAGGTTTTTAATGTTGGTTTAATACAACAACAGGTTTTATCAAGTTAAAAAACATTCGGTTTTACTTAGTTTAGAGGAGAAAGCTTAGTGTTAATTCTAAACATTTTAAATTCCCTGCTCCCCAATGCTAATTTTCAGTATGAAATCAGATATGTTATTAGCGAATTTGATAATGTATTTACAGGAGAAAAAGTTTGAAATGTAAAAAGGTCACCAAGTTAATTTACTCTTTCTTTGGGAATTTGATTACTTTTTCTGGGAGAGCAGTTCTGGGCAACAACAGATAAATGCTGTTGTTTGCAGATGTCTGCAGGTTAGTTCTCATTGTCAAATAAATCAACACTATTTTTCTTTTAGAAAACTCTTGGTTTTCTGGCTTTCTGGTTTGTTTAATTTGGTCTCTAATTTAAATTCTTTGTGGCTACCTTGCTTACCTTTTGAGCTTTTTTTTTTTTTTTTTGAGATGGGTGTTCTCTCTATTGCCTAGACTAGTGTGCAGTGGCATCATCATAGGCTCACTGCTGCAACTTCAAACTCCTAGGCTTAAGCTATCCTCCTCTTGCCCAAGCCTCCCCAGTAGCTGGGATTATAGGCACACTGCCATGGCCGGCTTAATTTTCTGTTTTTTGTAGAGACATGGTCTTGCTATATTGCTTGGGCTAGTCTCAAACTCCTGGCCTCAATCTGTCCTCCTGCCTTGGCCTCCCAACTTGGCCTCCCAAAATGCTGGGATTGCAGGAGGGAGCCACAGCACCAGGCCCCCTTTTGAGCTTTTAAGAAAAATCAAGGATTTTCTTTAACTTAACTAGTATTGCTAATATTAAAATGTGGTTTTCTAATGTAACTGCCTAAATAGGTAATGTATTAAATTAACTGCATAGTTCTGGGGGATGTTTAAACTTGCCATTTTGTATTTCTACCGTAGTGTTCAGCTAATGTTCATTGTGCTTTCTGTGTATGCCAGGCACAGTGTTAAGTAGAGGATGTGGTTCTTGCTGAAGTAGCATATAGAGGTAGGGAACATAGAGGACCTTGGACTCTCACTATGTGAGGTTTTTACTCACTAATTCAGTCTGAAATGGAGCCTGAGCATCTGTGTGTTTTAGCCATTCCAGTGATAGTTCCGAGCCACTGGAATGGTGATAGTTTGTCCACAGTCATGATTTTGACTCAGGCAGAGCTAGTAGAGTGAGAAGAGCAGCAGCTTTTTGGAATACAGGTTGAGTATCCCTAATCCAAAATGCTCCAAAATCCAGAATTTTTTGAGCCCTGACATGACATTTGGGTTTTCAGATTAGGGATGCTGAACTGCTAAATTTAATGCAAATATTCCAAATCCGAAACACTTCAGGTCCCAAGCATTTTAGATAAGGGGTACTCAGTCTGTACCGAATTTAGAGTGTGTGCTGAAGAAGAGAGGGACTGTTGGATGTGGTTGCTCAGAGATGACGTATAAAGAGAAATGGATGGGTGTCTTACTTTCCTTAGATTTATTATGCTAAATAACCCGTTTTAAAGAAAAGAGAAATATGTAAGCTTTACTGAAGAAATTGACTATTGATTTGAAATCTTTGATTTTATTTCATCTGTTTAATTAGAGGATTTAATTAAAGAACCTCTAAAGTGATGTAGAAGCATAAATTAAGGGAGGCAGTGTATTCCAGCATATTGTGTCCTGGCTTGGGAATCATTTCTAGCCTTGGTTTTCCTGTAAGTGGCAAGATAATTAACATCTCAGAACCTTCAATGTTTTGCTTTTAATCTGGAAGTGAAAACGGGAGTTGAGCTACTAGGTCTTTTTTTTGCATTATGTTTCATTTGTTTAACATCCTTTTAAAAACTTCAGTCAATGTGTTCATTTTTTCCAAGGAATTGAATTCAGGTGTGCATATCAGGATCAACTTAAATTGATTAACTTAATTGGGAGAGGAGGAAGAGGGAGGGTATTGTGTGTGTTTTGAAGCTATTGAAGTGTTTGGTATGGTTTAGATTTACTTCTCTTGAACTTTTATCTTTTCCCAGGTGATCTCCTTGAGTGTAAGTTTTAAATTACATTAAGACTTGTTGAATTTCTTATGGCAATGGTCCTATGAATCAAACTCTGGGGGTGGGGTCCAGCAGTCTGTTTTAACAAGTCTTCCAAGTGATGGTGACACAAACTAGTTTGCGAACTACTGATCGAGTTGAAATTTAACAGCAGTGTTTCTCCATGTGTTGCGTCTGTTGATAAATTACTACAGAGGTAGATTAATGAGGGAAGGTAAATTGTTTAAGAAACTAACAAGGCCGGGCGCGGTGGCTCACACCTGTAATCCTAGCACTCTGGGAGGCCGAGGCAGGCGGATCATCCTGAGCTCAGGAGTTCGAGACCAGCCTGAGCAAGAGCGAGACCCCCCCATCTCTACCAAAAATAGAAAGAAATTAATTGGACAGCTGAAGATATATATAGAAAAAATTAGCCAGGCATGGTGGCGCATGCCTGTAGTCCCAGCTACTCGGGAGGCTGAGACAGTAGGGATTGCTCGAGCCCAGGAGTTTGAGGTTGCTGTGAGCTAGGCTGATGCCACGGCACTCACTCTAGCCCGGGCAAAAGAGTGAGACTCTGTCTCAAAAAGAAAAAAAAAAAAAAAAAAGAAACTAACAAAAAGAAAATTTCCAGAACCTGGACAACACTTACTAGGCTAAGTGTAGGGTTGGAAGGGATTCGTTATCTTTGGTGTTATCCTTCAGGTAAAGTGGCTTTTACTCAGTTATTTCAAATGTGCAAACCAAACTTGTTAAATCTCATATTCTAGGTTGGAGCATTTGGTTTTCCTTCCACTCCTTCTGAATTTTTTTTTTTTTTTTTTTTTTACAAAAAAGGTTGCTTTGTATTAATACATTGGAAGGGATATAAAGTCTTGGATACTGTAAATGCACCTGTTCAGTAAGGTGTTGAAGGGAGTATGAGAAGATTTATTCTCCAGGAGTTTATGATGTCTGTGAATTAAAACACTCAAAGCTATTGGGTCAGTAAGTAGTTTAATCAGGTGTTAAAGTGGCTAGTAATAGATATTCATGAAGAGATACTTGTGGGTATTGTTGGGAAGATGGGTAGAATTGGATGAATAGAAAAGAGGGATAGAAAACCATCCTAAGAAATTGAACAAGGTGAGAATGAGGACGGTAATGGTGAGGTCAGCTAAAGTAGAACAGTGTTTATAAATGGTGGATAATAATGTTGTAGAATCTGGGAGATTTGAAGAAAGGTAGGCAGAAGTCATCAGATTAGATTCTTTTCTTTGGGGTTTGACCTGTGGTAGATGTATGTATTAGTTATCTTTTGACTTATGTTACCCCCAAACTTAGTGGCTTCAAAACAACAAGCATATATCTCACAGTTTCTGAGTCATGATTCTGGGTGCAGCTTAGCTGGGTGCCTCTGGCTCAGGGTCTCCTGAAAGGCTGCAACCAAGGTGTCAGGTGGGTTGCAGTTCTCAAGGCTCGACTGGAGGAGGATCTCCTTTCAAGCTCACTGGTGACTGGGCAGGCCTCAGATTTTCACTGGCTGGTTGTTGGCCAGAGACATCAGTTCCTTGCCATGTGTGCCTCTCCATAAGGTGGTTTGCAGCAGAGTAGCTTGTTTTTTCCAAAGGGAGGAATCCGAGAGAGAAGGCCTCCAAGATAGAAGCCGCAGTCTTTTTATAACTTAATCTCAGAAGTAACATCCCATCACTTTGCCATATTCTGTTTGTTATAAGTGAGTAACTAAATCCAGCTGACACTCAAGAGGAGGAGATTACACAAGGGTGTGAAGACCAGGAGGTGGGGCTCAGTGGGGGCTATCTTAGAGGCCACCTATCTCTCCTTTTTTTCTCTCTGTCAAGAGGTGAATGACTATCGATAATGCTTGTCTATACAGTCCGTTTGTATCCTAATGGGAAGGCATAGTACCGGATTTTTTTGTTTCGGATTAACCATAGATTATTTACCTTAGTCTTTGTAAAGCTTTATTATACCTGTAAATGATAAGTATTACTAATTGCCTTTCAATAGCTACATTTAAAATAATAGCTTGTAATCTCTTAGAATTGACAGGAATTTGAGATTCTCCAGTTCATTGAATTTTTTTTTTAAACCCTAGCTACATAATGGAAGCACCTGAGGATTTTTTTTTATTACACTTGTTTTAGATAATTATATATATTAATAGATTCACATGCAGTTGCAAGAAATAATGCAGTGATCCCACATAACCTTTACTGATTTTTCTACAATGGTAACATCTTATAAAACATTATCTTGCAAAGAACATCTTGCATGGTATCACAGCCAGGATGTTGCCATCGATGTTTTTAAAAACACAGGTACTCAGGCCCCACCCCAGAGCAAGTAAGTGGAACTCTGGGGGTTTGGGTTAGGCATTGACATTATACAAAAGTCTTCCCTGGATTGTTTTAATACACAGCCAGGGTTGAGAACCCCTGCTCTTGTCCAGTGTCTCTAAGAAATCCTTTCTGTAAAATTCCTGTCTCTGCTTAACTACAAGTAAACGATGGTGAGCTATTTTGTGTATTTTGTGATACAGCTCATTCCAATGCTTGACTCTTGATTTTTTTTTTTTTAAGATGGAAATAAAATCTACTTTCATGTTAACTTTCATTGTTCTTAGGGTAGCTCCCTGGATAAAGTTTTTGTTTTTTTTTTTTGAGACAGGAGTCTGGCTCTGTTGCCCGGGCTAGAGTGCCATGGCGTAGGCCTAGCTCACAGCAACCTCAAACTCCTGGGCTCAAGCAATCCTCCTGCCTCAGCCTCCCAAGTAGCTGGGACTACAGGCATGTGCCACCATGCTTGGCTAATTTTCTCTCTCTCTCTCTCTCTCTCTCTCTCTCTCTCTCTCTCTCTCTCTCTCTCTGTATATATATATATTGTTGTCCAGATCATTTCTTTTTTTTTTTTTTTTTTTAGTAGAGACGGGGGTCTCGCTTTAGTTCAGGCTGGTCTCGAACTCCTGACCTTGAGCGATCCACCTGCCTCGGCCTCCCAGAGTGCTAGAATTACAGGCATGAGCCACCACGCCCACCGAAAGTTTTTTGTTTTTTATATAACTATCATTTTGGAAGCCCGAAGGAAAAACTTTTCTTAACTGAAGTCAATCAGTCCCTTTCTTTCCCTAGTCATTGTTTTTATGATAATGCATGTTACCTACTTCTCTATTTTCCAGTTAGCCAGTTTTTGTTGTATTAATAGGCATGGTATCGCAGGCCATAACTTTGCTAAGTCCTTGAGGGCATATATACATACAGCTCATTGTTTGATGTTGACACTGTTACCATGTAACTTTTTAAATAGTTTAATCATTCCCATTAAATTATAGGATAAATAGAAGAATGAGAATTCATTTAGGCTGACATTTGATAATCATTACTTATTGGGGAAGAGAATGAACAGGCTTCTTTTAACCTTAGGTGACTAGATTCTTTGGGGCCCATGAAAAGAGTAGTAGCGGTCCTTATGTTATTTTCAATGTTTTAAAAAGCCTAATTTTGCTTTTTTTTTTTAAACTGCCAGGCCACTTTATTATAGAGTCCACACCTTTCTACAATCACATATGATTAAAATTTCTTCCTAACTTTTTGCTTTTTTTCTAAATTTTAATTCACCTGGTGGTTGGGTGATCATTTGGCTTGATCTTGAATATAATAGTTGCCCCCTTGTCTGCAGTTTCACTTTCTGAGGTTTTGGTTACCTGAGATCAGCTGTGGTCTGAAAATATTAAATGGAAAATCCCAGAAATAAAAAATTTACAAGTTCTGAATTGCATGCCATTCTGAGCAGCATGATGAAATCTTTCACTTTCCTGCCTGGGAATCATTCCTTTGTCCAGCATATCCAAGCTTTGTAAACTACCCACCAGCTACCCACTTGTTAGTCATTTAGCTGTCTTAGTTATCAGATTGAAGAAACATAGTAGTACATATAGAGTTTGGTACTGTCTGAGGTTTGCAGGCATCCGCTAGGGGTCTTGAAACATATTCCCTGAGGATAAGGGGGACTACTGTAATTTCTTATTTGATCTATCTCAGTGTACAGTAGATGCCCAATTAGTGTTAGAGTTAAGTCAATTGGATAGTATGGTATCTCAGGAAGGCAGCTTAAAAAGTTCTTATTGAGCTAGCATCTGCTCTGGCAATTCAACTTTTCAGAGTCCTGCTTTTTTAATTTTTAAAAATGAGAATTCTATTATAATATTAAGGCCAAAAGACTATGTATTAGGTTTTAAAGGAGAAAGGGCAGATACTGTTCTGGGAGGTTCCCATATAATTTTTTTTTTCTCTTACAAGCACTGTTAATAGTATTTTTCTTTGCTTTTTTTTCTATTAATATGTTCCATTTAAAAGAAGTATCAGAAGTGACCTGACAATACATTTTGGCAAAAAGCATACCGGATAATGAAGTATTAGGTTACATTTCCTTATTACTGATACATTTATTTAGACAATGCTAAGAATAGCTACAATCCTAGACAGTTCTCCCAAGACTTGATTTGCCATCTCCTTTGAAACTGTCATACTTCTAACTCAAATATTAACTGACTCCAATTACTTGGTAATATGTCATCTCAATCACAATTGTACAATTTTTCAGAGATTAAGTATAGAGACTTGATTCTTAGCAAGTATTTATAGGTAAAAGCCTCTTACGTGGACATTTATCTTGGAATTTGTGACATCTTAGATATTTCTCTGAAATTCAATTGAAACCCAAATATAATACCTCTCTCCTTGAGGCTCTTTTTCCTTTGATTGATTTATCCTTTAACCATTCTTGGAATTTAAGGGGCACCCTTGATTCTTTCTTTTTCCACATCTAGTTAGGCCTGGTCAAGTTACCTCTGAAATTTATTTCGTGTTATTGCTAGCCTTTTTACTAACTAATCCTAGCCTAGGATCCCTTTTTATTTTGCCTCCTTGTCTCCAGGCTTCTAATCTGTCATACCAAACAGAAATAGTCACTCTCCTGCTAAAAAGAGAATTCCTACCAGAAGTCTAGTTCAGACTCCTTACTGTGCATTCATGGCTTCCCTATCTTAATGTCCGCTAATTTTTTTCGGTCTCATCTGCTGCTATTCCTCATTCCTTACCATCTCCAGTTGCACTACTTGTAATTTCTTAATGTATAACACGTTTGTGTTTTTCATACTTTTGTTCCTACTGGTCCCTTTTCTTATGCTACCCTTTCTCTCCTTCAGAACCTGCTCAAATATTACCTCATTTCTTACCAGGTCCTTTTCCTCTCCCTTTTCAATGCGTATCTGTGTTTGCATAGTACTTCATATGGGTATTTGGTGTAGCCTACAAGAGGTAGCTGGCTAGATACATATGTTATCTATGTATCAAAGTAGCTAGATATGATACTTTTGAGGGTGAGAGCTGAAACTTCATCTTTGTGTCCATAGAATACAGCATACTAACAGAGTCTCTGATCGTGGAACCTCAGTAAATGCTTGTTGAAGTTTGCCCTTGCCTGGTAAATGCTGCCTTGGTTTCCTTATCTGTGAACCAGAGGGATCCAGACAAGATTTTCTTCTGGCACTGAGAAATTATTTTACAATTTCTGGATAATGCCAAATTGGTAGTGTAAGAAGATGGCAAGAAAAAATAATGCTTAAATTCTAGGAGGACGAGCTTTTTAAGGTGCCAGAATATATAGCAGCCCTTTTGGATGAAACTGTTCTTTGCGTGTAGTTTCCTGGCACTTTATGTGAACTGACGCAGTGATGTTGAAAACAATGGAATCACTTTAATACAGTAGCTCTTAAAGTATGGTCCATAATAGCAAAACATTTGATAATAATGCTAAGACATTATTTGCCTTTTAAAATGTGCTGACATTTGTACTGATAGTGCAGAGCAATGGGTAGGTAAAACCACAGGCACCTTAGTGCAAATCAGATCAGTGGCACCAAATTATCCTAGTGGTCATTGTATTCTTCACTGCTGTGCACTCATAATAAAAAATATTAGTTTCTCTTATTGTCCTAAATGAAGCAGTAAAAATTATTAGTTTTATTATATCTTGTCCATTAAGTACACATGTTAATTGCTTGCGTGACAAAATGGAAGGTATGCATGAAGCCCTTTTTGCATACTGAAGTATGGTGGTTATCTCAAAAAAGCATTTGTGTGTACTTTTGACTTGTGAGCTAAACATTCTTGGAACACCATTTTTACTTGAATGAGTGACAAACTACCGTTGTTTGGACATATAGGTAGGTAAACATACAGTATTTCTTCAAGTGAATGAAGTACACCTGTCATTGCAAGGAAAATGGCTGGCAGTGTTTTGTTTGGTTTTTTTGGAGACAAGGTCTCGCTCTGTTGCCTGGGCTAGAGTGCAGCGGCATCATCATAGCTCACTGCTCCTGGGCTTAAGTGCTCCTCCTGCCTCAGCCTTCCTAGTAACTGGGACTATAGGCACATGCCACCACACCTGGCTGATTTTTCTATTAATATTTTTTGTAGAGATGGGATCTCATGCTCTCGTTCAGGCTGATTGTGAACTCCTAGCCTTAAGCAATACTTCCAGCCTCCTAAAGTGCTAGGATTACAGGCATGAGCCACCATACCCAGCCACACTGGCAATATTTGTTGCCAATGACAAAATTTGAGTTTTCAAGTGAAAATTAGAATTTTGGAAACTTTATCTGCCATTGTGAGACTGATGGTTTCCTAGTAGTTAAAAACTTTTCTGATGAAATACTGTATAGTGAAATACATCATTTGGAAGGTCTGTATAACATCATGGACCAATTATTTCCAAATGACCAATACATGATGTTTTATAATCATGCATTGGTGAAAGATCTGTATAAAGTATAAGATAAACCATTGGGTTTTAATATAACAAGACTATGAAAAGTCCTTTGATAACGGTTTCAGATTCCATGTTGCACCTAGCCTTTAAGAAGCTACCACTTTTTTATTTTTATTTATTTATTTATTTTTGAGACAGAGTCTCACTCTCTTGCCTAGGCTAGAGTGCTGTGGCATCAGCCTAGCTCATAGCAACCTCAAACTCCTGGGCTCAAGTGATCCTCCTGCCTCAGCCTCCGGGTAGCTGGGACTACAGGCACGCGCCATTGTGCCTGGCTAATTTTTTTATATAGTTTTAGTTGTCCAGCTAATTTCTTTGTATTTTTTTTTTTTTCCAGTAGAGACGGGGTCTCGCTCTTGCTCAGGCTGGTCTCGAACTCCTGAGCTCAAGCAATCCTCCCACCTTGGCCTCCCAGAGTGCTAGGATTACAGGCGTGAGCCACCACGCCCGGCCACACCACTTTTTGAGTTTTGGTATGTTGTCAAAGAATATCGATAATTATCTGAAAAGGCTATGATAGTACTCCTGCCTTTTTCAACTGCATAACTTTGTAAGGCTACATTTTCCTTATATTCTTCAAAAAAAAAAAAAAAAAAACAACATATCCAAGAGATTGAATGCAGAGTCAAATATGAGCATCCAGCTTTTTTCTATTAAGCCAGATTTTGAAGACTTGCAAACATGTAGAAATAGTGTATTTTTCTCACTTTTTAGTTTTAGAACATGTAATTATTTTTCATGAACATTTTATTTGTATTAACATAATGGGATTTATTTTCAGTGAATTAAATATTTTAAAAACTTCTCAGTTTTAGTATCAGACATGATAAAAGATTGGTAGTTGAGACTCACATAAATAAAACTCTTTGGTATCCTCAATATCTTTTTAAAATGAAAAGGGTTTCTGAGACCAAACAGGTTGAGAACTGCTGCTCTTATATTCTAAAATAATTTTTTTTTAATTTCAGAATATTATGGGAGTATAAATGCTTTGGGCCACATAAATCTGAAATAAATCTTAATCATTAGGAAATGTGATGTAGGCTTACAAACAGGAGCTAGGGCTGCAAGAGCTTAGTATAAATTATCAATGGGTTATAAATCAAAAATTAAGAAGAGGTGTGTACTGATTAGAAACATTCATATATAAGTTATATTAGATACTGTGGGGGGGTATTAACAGAAATATTAGACTCCGTATTTAAGAAATAAAATCTAGAAAATGTGACTCTTAAGATGTGACTGTTTACCCACAGAAGAACTTTAAAAAAAAAAAAGTTACTAGTTGGGGAAAGATGGTTGGGAAGGGGATGGAATGCTTAATTTTTTCAAGGAGTTACCAGATAGTACCCAATATATTCTATTTATGAATTTGTTATGTTCTGACTTTGACATTAAAATGAAAGCTGAGAGCAGGGACTTTGTTTTATTCATTGTGGTAGTCCCAGTGCTCAGACAGTACCTAGCACATAGTTGGCACTTAGTAAACCTTTTTTTGGTAAATACTTTTCTTTTACTACCATTTTTGAAGAATATTTTTTGCAACATATATAATTTTGAGTTGGAAGTTGTTTTCTTTCAGCACTTTAAAGATTCTGTTGTTTTCTGGCTTCCATTGTTTCTAATGAGAGGAAAGTAAAGGCATCTTTTTGGTTGTTGTTATTTTTTTTTAATTTTTAATTTAAATCAGGCAATACCTCATTCTATGCTGTAGCATGTGGTGTTCCCCATTGTTATTATTTTAAATGAGTGCTTTTGAGATTTTTTTAACTTTGTTTTTGAAAGACTGATTAAAAAATATGTCTAGTCATGGTTTTCTTTGTTTTTATCTTTGAGTCTTCAAATCCTTTTGACTTTCTGGGGGTGATGTCTTTTTATCAGTTTTGGAAATTCTAGTTCTGTCTCATTATCTTCTTTCCTTCTGATACTCTGGTTACACATATTTTAGAGCTTTTTATTATGTTCCATATGTGTCCGGTGCTCTTTTACGTATCTCCCATCCTGTATTCCTGTTTTCTCTGTCTTCAGTTTGGATAATTTCCATTGACTTACTTTCCACATTTCTAAATCTGTCTTTTCTTGTGTGTAATCTGCTACTAAGCACATCTTAGATTTTAATTTCAGATATTGTATTTTCCAATTCTATAATTTCCATTTGATTCTTTTTTATAGATTATAATTTTCTGGTGATCTTCATGTGTTTTCCACCTTTTGCTTGATTTTCTCTAGCATATTAATCATTTAGTTAGTCTTTCTTTTTTTGTTTGTGAGACAGAGTCTCACTCCGTTGCCCAGGCTAGAGGGCCATGGTGTCATAGTAGCTCATGACAACCTCAAACACTTGGGATCCAGCGATCCTCCTGCCTCAGCCTCCCATTTAGTTAGTCTTGAAGTTATGTCAGCAAACTACATTGTCTGAATCATCTGAGAGTTGCCTCATATTATCTTCTCTCTTTCTGTCTCTCTCATTTTGGTTATGTGTTCCTGTCATTTGACAGACTTTTGATTGCATGCGTATATTATGTATAAAACATATTAGAGATTCTAGAGGATGGTAGATTCCTTCATAGAGGGTTTTTATTCTTCCTTATGCTTGACTGTTAGAGCCTTAAATCCAATAAGAATGAGTTGTAGACCTGTTCAATCTCTCGGGATCTGATTCTGGTCTTTTAGTAACAACTTGTGTATTCTCAGCAGTCCCTCCCTAAGGGTTCCATTCTTTAATCATTGTCTCTCTAGACCACTAGAAAGTATCAGTCTGTTTCAGAGGCTTTACTTTTAGATTTTTAGTCCCTGGCCTTGTGCAATCCCAGCTCAGCAAATATCCTGAGAAGAAGATGGACCATTCCTTGAGATACCCATTCAAGTCTCAGTAAATAAGTTTGCCTGGTTAGTCTCTGTGTTATTATGGTTTCCTATTGTTACAGTAATGAGTTACCACAAATTTAATGGCTTAAAACAATACAAATTCATTATCTTAGAGTCAGAGTCAGAAGTCTGAAATGGATCTCACTGGGTTAAAAATCAAGGTGTGGGTGTGCTGTGTTCCTTCTGGGGGCTCTAGGGGAGAATCCGTTTCCTTGCCTTTTGCATTTCTGGGCACCACCTGCATTCCTTGGCTTGGGGTCCTTTCCTCCATCTTCAAAGCCAGCAGCATAGCATCTTCAAATCTCTCTGACTCTGACCTCCACCTTTGCCGCCTCCTACTTTAAAGGACCGACATGGATAAATAGAATAATCTCTTTATTACAAGGTTAGCTGATTATCAACCTTCATTCCATCTGTGACATTGATGATACCCCCTTGCCATGTAACATAACATATTTACAGGTTCCAGGTATTAGGATGTGATCATCTTGGGGAGAGGGCACCTACCACACTCTGTCTCCTAACACCGCCCCTCTGTGGTAGATTATCAACCTGCTTGCTCCCAGAACTGGCAAGTGCCACCAGGGTAAAGGCCACTACAGAAAATCACCACCTCCTTCAGTTCTTCTTACCTCAGCAGTTCTCTGTTGCCCTCAAACAGATGATTTCCAGGCATTATCTGGCTTTTCTAGTTCTTGGTGGAAATGCTGGTTTGCCTCTTAGCTACTTTATCCTACCAGGAAGGGGAACAATAAATATTTTTAAAATAAATTAATACCCTTAGTCTATGGGATACGTCTTAGGGTTTTTGAGGTATACATTCCATGGGAGCAAGCAACCACTTTGTAGACTGTGGAATGTATTTTTGAACTTGGATTATAGCAAAAAAATACGGTTTTTTTTTTTTTAAGTAAACACTTCGCCCCCCCCCCCCTTTTTTTTTTAAAGCGATGAGGTGTTGCCATATTGCCCGGGCTGGTCTCAAACTCGTGGCTTCAAGCGATCTTCCTGTCTCAGCTTCCTGAGTAGCTGGGACTATAGGTACAAGCCACTGTGCCTGGCTAATTTTTTCTGTTTTTTATAGTTTAGGTTTTGCTGTGTTGTCCAGGCTGGTCTCAAACTCCTGGACTCAAGTGATCCTCCTGTCTAAGCCTCCCAAGTAGCTGGGACTACAGCCATTAGCCACTGTGCCTGGCTGAAAGTATGCCCTTGTAAAGACTGAAGTAAGAATTCTGTCTAGGAATGAGGAAAATAACAGAATGGAGGGAAAAATGATCATTTTTCTCATTTTTATATAAGCAGAGACACACAGATGAAAGTGGTAATAATAGCTCATGTTTATGGGATATATTATCACAAAGAGATGGTTTCATGTGTATTGATTTGTTACAAAATCCCAGGGTAATAGTTAACATTTTCTGTATTATACAGATGAGTAGATTGAAGTCAGAGAAGCTGAGAAATGGGTTTTGCAAAGAAGTTCAACGTTTCTATGTTCTGAGCTGGTGGAGGTAATTGAATCCAGGTTTCTTTGACTTTAAAGTACAAGTTCTGTCTGCTCTACCAGACTTTTTTCAGATTTTAGTTAGACTTTGTGACTAAGCCAAATTCTTGTACTTAAGTTTTCTTTGTATTTGTATATTGAAAACTTTGCAATACTAAAATGATCTTTCATTGTAGCTAATTGACTCTGATTTTAGCTAAGTCATTTTATTACTTATCTATTGCTGTGTAAGAATTACCCCCAAATTAGTGGCTTAAAACAACAAACATTTATTATCTCATAGTTTCGAGCGGGTTAGTTGGGTGATTCTGGCTCACGGTCTCTGATGAGGTCATAGTCATCCTGTCAGCTGGGGCTACGTTTATCTGAAGGCTTGACTTGGGCTGAAGGAATTGCTGCTTTTAACGAGATTCACACTCCGGCTATTGGTAGGAAGCCACAGTTCTCTTATGATACGGGCCTCTTCATAGGGTTGTTTGACTGTCTTCAGTAAATGACAGCTGGCTGTCTCTAGAGTAGGTAATCGAAGAGCAAGACAGATGCTGCAGTGCCTTTTATGACCTAGGCTTGTAAGTCATAACTTTGTCTTGGATACACAGGTCAGCTCTATTCACTGTGGGAAAGAGACAGGGATTGTTTGGGACCATCTTGGAGGCTGGCTACCACAGGTATCGTGTAGAAAGGAAGAGTAAGATACAGGGATATGGCTTTAAGATTAGATTTTAGTTCCAGGATTATGATATTAAAAAAAATTGATGTATACTTAATAAGTAGTAGAAAGTAAACTTGAAAGCCTTCCAAACTGAGTTAGGTCAGCCCTCTTTTGCAAAATAAAGTAGGTTTATCAAAATCAATATTAAAAAGCTTCTATATGTGGTACAAATGTTTGTAAAGCTCTTAAGTATATAACAATCACTTTGTTTAATTCATAGTTTATGCAATGTCATAAAAACCTTTTTTTTTTTTTTTTTTAAAGATACAGGGCCTTGCTCTGTCACTCAGGCTGGAGTGCAGTGGCATGATCGCAGCTCACTGTAACCTTGAACTCCTGGGCTCAAATGATCCTCCCATCTCAGCCTCCCGTATCTCTGGGATTACATGTATGAGCCACTATGCCTAGCCTCATAAAACTCATGTACCCCTCAATCTAGGACTACAGTCTAATCCCATCTATATTAGTGTATGACCTTAGGCTATATCAGTCTCTAGGCTGAATCTACTCTTGCAGAGGTTTGGACTTGATGTTTTCCAGTTATAAAATTCAGGTAGTGACAAAGGATAATGAGTGTGACTGCTTCAAGATAGAAGTTAAAAGACGAAAGCTTCCTTTCTGTCTTATCAAATGTCACTGTCTATCTTGAACTTGGTCCTCTTGCATTTTACTGTCCTTGGAACAGCCATACATCTTCCCAGCACCATGTTCTGCCAGATCTGTACTCAACCTTTACATTCCTATTCTTCCCCCAGTATGTGTGGTTGGCAGTAGGTATACAAAGATGAGTGGGGAATATTCCCTTTCTTTCCAGGGCTCATAATCTAGGAAGGGTAGACTGACCTGTAAATAACTACTTGATAATAAAGGCAATAACTCAGAACTTACCATGCCTCCCTTTATCCATGTGTAGACTGATCTCTTCCTGTTACTGGATTTGCCCTGGCTTGGCTTCCAAAGTTGAGAATTTCAGTGTACTGCAGTTACCCAGAAATTCCACACTCTGCCAGTTTGTCTTTTGAAATGTTATTTTCACAAGCTATTAACCCTGGTGTGTGGTTCACTTTTGTTGTATGTTGACCCCTCTTTGCATCTGGGTTAAGGAAAACCTTGTGTTCCAAAGTGATCAGTTAGTTTTTAGGAAAAAAGGAAAATATTGTCCTTTGTGTATAAGTGGAGTCTGTTAGAAGCCACTAGAAATTATTAGAAGGCTTCCTTTGGAAAACGTCAGAAAAAAACATGAAAAGGGTGATATTTTTGGAAAATGGGGCCTTTGTAGCCTTGTGAGTATAGTATGTGAAGTCACCACAGATTTTTCAGATAATGGTGAAATGTCTCCTTTTCTTACAGGTTAGTTGTCTTACTCAGTTTATCAGTTTATGACAGTGTCAAAAATGTTCATATTTGGTCTAAATCTATGGCCCAAGGAAGTATATCACATCTTTACCATTCATGATAAGTTGGAGTAGGAGTGTATGTGGGGAGGAATAGGAAATGGTACTTCTTCATGATCATTCCTGGCATGGTGTAATAATAATATTCCCTGTGAAGATTTTCTCTATACCTTTGTAAGGTTTTTTCCTTGCTTCAAATGGTTTTCCCCCCGATAAACTCATTCATACTTCAGGACCCACTTTTAACTTTGTTTCTTTGAATCCTTCCCTATGAGTGGGTCTCAGAATTTTGTATACATCTTTATTTTTTTAAAGTTATATATTATTATTTATTCTCCCACTAGATAGATTCTGAAATCCTTGACAGTAGGACTAATGTATTATTTTGGTATTCCCATTCACCTACACAGTGTCTGGAACATAGCTGATAAACATTGAAAAGTCAGATATGAATGAATTTTCTTATTGATTTTATAATTGATAAAAATAAGTCCCATTAATATCCCTGTTTTTTTCTTTTCTGAATTGTTTCCATTTCTCTTCTGCTGACTGCATGGAATGAACTCTTCTCTCATTCTCTAACATGCTGTTTTTTGCTTTTAACCAGTTATCTTATGGAGTTTTAGTTATCACAACTGTTCTATGAAATGGATGATATTTTTTATTGTTTTGTGGATAAGGAATTGAGGCTTAGAGGAATTAAGTAACCTGCCCAAATTTTCATAGCTGGGGTTGGAACTCAGTGTTCTACATCATTAAATATACACAAATGTGTGTGAATGTTATTGTCTGTGTGCTAGATATTTTCTGCCTCTTCAGAACTACTTTACCTTTCTCCATTCTGCTCTGTGGTCCAGAAGACTGACTCATGCATACTGAGTCGGTGGGCTCTGACTTGTGACTTCTTGCTATGGCCTGTGAATCCAAGTAAATAATAAAGAGTAGAACAGAGTCAGAAGTCTACTACAACACCCCTTTTAAGACTTCACAGCTTATGTATGGACCATCCTCAAGAAAATGTCAAGCCGAATTGCTATTATAACATCTACTATTTTCTAGTCTAGTATAAGCATTTAAAAACAAAGTTTAATGTAAAATAATCCTGCTACAATAGAATGCGTATATGTTATGTGAAATTTATTCATCATTTATGTGTGAAGTTACAAACCTAGACCAGTGGTCCCCAATGCCCAGCATTCTCCTTCTGACAGAAGCATGAAGAGATTCTGGAAGAACAGCATTGTGGATGCACTAGATCAGTGGTCCCCAACCCTTTTGGCACCAGGGATTGGTTTCATGAAGAAAATTTTTCCACGGACCCGGGCTGGGGTAGGGGTGAGGTGTGGGGCTCAGGTGGTGATGGTGCAGCCTGTTTCCTAACAGGCCGTGGACCGGCACGGGGCTGTGGCCTGGGGGTGGGGACTGCAGCACTAGATAACAAATGCTTGTTTTGATGGGAGAGTAGTTGAGTTTATTTTGCTCAATAGTGAGAAAATAGTTCTTTAGTGAAGTTCTCAGATGAGCTTATTACGGATACCATTCTACCTCAAATGTTAGAAAATGTGTTTACTTTTTAACCTGCTGTTCATCACTTCAGCTCTTATGAAGGAGAAAATTTATGGAGTGTGCCTCAGATTACTTATCATTTAATATGGGAATAATATTTCTTTGGAAAGAAAGCATGCACATAATTTTACTCATCAGTTTGTTACTAAATTTTTTTTTTTTTTTTTTTGAGACAGAGTCTCACTCTCTTGCCTGGGGCGAGTGCCGTGGCGTCAGCCTAGCTCACAGCAACCTCAAACTCCTGGGCTCGAGCAATCCTACTGTCTCAGCCTCCCGAGTAGCTGGGACTACAGGCATGCACCACCATGCCCGGCTAATTTTTTCTATATATATTTTTAGCTGTCCAATT